>JAHWFP010079984.1:22701-69280 GCA_023313725.1 Lithobius niger
CCGGGCGCCCATCCAATAACATGGTGTATCATTCGGTATCATTTTGTATGTTTTATGTTTTTAATATTTTTAATAATTTTAATGTTTTAGGCCTTGACCATGCCTGAATGGTTTGTTTTTTATAGACTTGGTGACTCGGCAGATACTGCCATGAATTTTTAAAATGTTTTAGTGTTTTATTTTTACCTGAAGACGGGAGGTTGTCCTTCCGAAACGTAGTGTGGTTTTTATTTGTGCACGAAACTGGCTGTAACTATATCTTATCTTATCACGGTGGTAGTGACATTCCAACTTAATTTGGTTTTAACGGAAGTAGATCAATCTTTTAACAAGTTGCTTTTTATCAATTTATTACGTTTTCGGTGGAATTTAACGCTCTTCAATCACCGGGAATTCAATTTTTTGACGCAGAGCAACGCGGTTTTGGCACAGTTACGAAACGTTAGAATATCTCTGGAGTGTGCATAATTTGTAGGTACATTAAGACTAACGACGGACATTTCAGAAACACGGCTAGTAAAATTCGGAGATTTATATTTTATGGTAGTAAATAACTACTGCTCGTACAATAAGCGTGTTTTAACGGGTTTTTACTTGCAACGGATGTAAAATTAAATATATTCAGGTACACGCTAATTTTTATGAACTGACGCAATTATTATAAGTTTAAATTAGTAATAATTTAACAAATTTATAATAGATGTTTATCAATTTACAGTGAGCAATAAGTTTCTGCAATATCTTCAACTGGTACTGTCATTGATTGAAAGTCTCCAAAATCTGGCAACATCTAGCGCTGTCTAGTGCTATCCAGCCCCCCCCCCCCCCAATGAAGGGTGGGGGGCGGAGCATAACAGAACACCGCCCCCCCCCCCCCGACTGAAATCGTAAAACGGTTACACTATGTTACAATATCCGTCGGCCACAATTGTGCTTAATGGGGCGGTTCTTTCATTAATCCGGGCTGCTTACGTCTGAAGACTTATATGCCTAACAATCTGACAGGCTTGCACTACACTGCTCCTGCTCAGTGCTCGTTGCCGTTAGATTGGAGTTGTTGTTTGTTGGGAGTATAAAAAAAAGTTCATAATACACACAAATCGAGTACATTACTCATAGTCATCAAAACTCACAATTGCGAAAAAGAATTTTTATGTCGTGCGGGCTCCTTGAGTGACCGGGCCTGGGAACAGTGGGTCCACCTGACCCCCCCCCCACCCCCGGTTGTGTGGGCCCTGGTACTATCTATCAGTTGCTTGCACCAAGAGAAGGAATGAACAACGGCATTTATTTTAAGGAAACATACAAGCCACGACCTCCTTAATTATTGTGTGAAAATTGGGTACGGCCTCATGCACCTGAGAAGCAGTAGTAAACGTTAACAATACCACTGCCGCTAGATGGCGCCACGGTATTTTCGTTCGCTTTTCAGTCGGCGATAGCGGCACTTTATGATTTACAGAAATGTATAATAATAATAATAATAATAATAATGTAAGTTTGTTGCAAACGCAACCGGAATGGCAAGGACCTGGTGGTCACTAACTGCCATCCGATGTTAAAACTAACAATTTTTAATCGCAAAAGTTTAAAAGTTTAAAAGTTTAAAACGAAGATGATGGCTCGACTGCATAGGAAGGGTAGATGGTATTTGGTTGGGGTCAAGAATGCCTTACCGCCAAGGTTAGACCTACCAGGGACACAATGGTCTCCGATGGCATCGCCAAACGTGAGGGACAAGTGAGGGGAAAAGCCGGGTATCATTGTCGATGTTTCTTAAAATGATAAAAAATAATATAATAAAATAAATGTATCGTAGTACAAAGCTTGGCCAAAACCAATTGTCAATATTAGTTAAGATAATAAAAAATAAAAAAATAATAATAATAATACACAAAGCATTCAAGAAAAAGTTAAAAAAGAACTATATTGGTCGCTTAAGGAACCCATTTAGAGGCCTATACCCCTACCTAGTATACCCCTACCTAGCAATGGCCACTTAAAAGTTTTAGTAATTAAATGAAAATAATATCTTCAGTAACCACAGAAAGAACGTATCAACGAATTTCACTTCAAGAAATATAATTTCTTCTCACTGTAAATAATTAAGCCTATCTTTATTCATTCTAGACAACCAGTTTCTATTTCAATTTCTTTTTATAAATAACTTTCGCATAGCTAGATAAAATAGAAAACGACAGAACTTAACAAAGACAAAAAAATTCCCGCATTTAATAAGACAATTCGCCAATAATAGAGGTTGTAGGCCAATAAGCTTACAGCTTTTAAGTGCCCAAGCGGCAGATGTTAAGTGGAAGGTTTTACCACCACTTAACAGTTGTTTTTTGCCGCAAGAGGGAGGAAACCGGAGTACCCGGAGGAAACCCTCGTACAACGGGCGGGAAACAACCAGAGAAAAACCCGTACACTTCCCATTACCAGATCGAACCTGGGTCTGCAAGCAGCCTGTGATGTACAGCTGGGACCAGGACGCATATCGAATCTGACACCACAGTGCTCGCAGCCATCCGGTAACTAATTATTAACTAACAATTAATACACACATGCGAGAGATGATTTTAAAGTCATAAGTTATGCAAATAATTGCAATTAGTCACTAACAAAACAAGAACCAAATTAAGTTCATAATTGTAACGTTATTCCCGTGAGCACAAACTCCTCACGGTTAAAATAACAGAATTTCAAGTTTCAATAACAGATTTTTAATTTTAAATAACAGAATTTCATGGTACTAGGTTTCGACAGAAATTCAATCTTAGTACGGAAAAGTCGAAACAAATTCTTTTAACAGTTCTCACACTCCCAATTTGGAGTTCTATAAACAATTCTTCCGAAAACGGAAAACACTTTACCTTATTATGGATGATACCAAATAACATTCAAAATAGTCCTATGACAAGATGAAATTGTAATGCAGAGGCTAATATGTACCTTTCCATTCACTGAGAATGGGATACGCAGGCTTAGCCCTATCAACATTAGGCTTAGGAACCTGAACCAAACAAGATTCAACTTTAATAGGTATCCTTATAAAACAGACTGATATCAGTTGAAACTTGGAAATCTGGTTTTTCCCAAACTATGCTGCTTGATTTACTGTTACATCAATCAATTGCACTCGACTAGTTATTGTAATTATTACCATACTTTTGCCGTTTTCATTGTTGTAAGTGTACATTCTAAATCCCGTAACCTAGCCACTTCCAACAATGGTGAGTGTTTTTACACCATTGTTGCAACAAAGGTGGGTGACTTATACTGCATACTTATACCGCACACTTATACTGCACACTTAGAGCGCACACTTATAGCGCACACTTTTGTTGATGTGATAACTAAAGGTTCAAGGTTAATTCTTGCTCTTTCTTGCGTTCCTACAATCTCCGTATTACTGTAACGTCTGCATCTGGCAAAATCCCGATTTCTTTCAGATTAAGCACATAAGCGACCCAGCTATTACTTGATATCAAATGAAACAATGAATGTACCATCATCGTTGTTAATCTATGATGGCCGCCATTTCGAAATTAGGCTTACCATCGTCCGATTTCCTTCAAATTGGAAACGGAGACGAAATAGTTGATTCAGAGTGAAACAGTTGTATGTACGATCATCACTAATAATTGCAAATGGCCACCAAGCCCCAAATCCAACGACATTTTGTAACTCCCCTCACCCCCCCCCCCTCACCAGCGACTGGCTTACTTCACACCAGCATTTACTCTTAAAAATGAGCAAATCTCGTCAGCCCTAATGAACCCAAAGAATACGCTCTTCCAAAGTTTGCTCAAAGCGGCACTATAGGAGTGTTCATAAATCGGGGGGGGGGGGGGAGGCGTTGTTCACCAAACATGTTACCATCTCGTATGAGGGAGGGGGGATATGGCTAACACACTACGTAACAAACTAACTTTCGCAAATTTATTTTTCGCTTATTTCTTTTTCACTATTTTATGTAAATTCTTTTAGCTAAATTCTTTTTCTGGTTTCTGTTTTTTAAGACTTAATTTTTTCTGGTCTTTATACCCCTCGGAACTAATTTTTTTCCTGGTCCTTACAACCGTCGGTACATATACAGCTTACAAAAACGAATTCGTAAAAAAATATACAGTTGGATTTTTTTTTTGGGGGGGGGGGGGGGAGCGTTATGTAATTTCTCGGGGAGGGCGGGGTGTTACACCGGCGTTACAAGGGAGGAGGGGATCAAAATTGCTAGAACAAATCGTTACGTAATTTACGAGCGCTTCCTAATCAGGCAAATCATTAAATAACTCCTGTCAAAGCGATGTCAAGTATGGTAATAAAACAGTTATAACATGGATTTTGCAACAATGGGCCGGTATAAGTGAATTAATGCACACTTATGGTGAAACGACGTACGAGGAGCTCTGGAATCGTCCGAGGGGGCGAAGCGTCCGAGGATGTTACACAGCTCCGAGGACGTCGCTTCACCAAAAGTGTGCATTAATTCACTTATACCGGCCCATTGTTGCAAAATCCATGTTATAACCATTACGTAACATTGAAGTCAACTGGCTTATATAACAATACAACCCAACCATGACTTTAACGTAAGAGTCGTAGGTTTTCATCAACTGTGGGATTTATCTAGACACACGCTAGTGTGTCGCCGCCAAATAACAGTAGATCATCCCATTGTAGACATCCGATTGTTAAAAAATTATTGTTAATGATAAAAAGGCGGCTCACTAGCAGACTTGTGTCTGTTAACTGTAACCAATTCAAAGTATATTTTGGCATGTTGAGGATAAATCCCAATGCGACAGAAATGTTTCAAAATGTGGAAAATGTAAGGGGAAGGGTCAGAGATTAAGAAAAACTAACACTTAAAGGATGAGTGGCCACCAATCATAGAGAAAAAGATGCGTCAATAACGTTGTTTTTATGTTACTGTCTAGCTGTCTAGCTAGCTAGCTGGCTAGCTAATAAGATTTTTCCCATGTTAAATCCTATAGACTTTTTGCTCATGGCTAGCGCAAAATTGAGAAGGCCTACGTACCTGAGCTTTTGCACACGGATGCTTGGTGATCTGAGGATGGTCCTTTTGTTGGTTTGGGGGTTGTAGGGGTCAGGACAAATGCGTGGGAGGGTTTTGAAATTCGCCACCGCCGAATTTAAATTTCGTTTCCTTTCCAAGTTGCAACCAAAGATTTTAAGCAACAATGGCTTAAGGAATCAAGACTGGTCCTTAGATTTATTGTAAAAGCCTGGACGAACTAAAAACTGAACTGTAACGAAGGACAAAATAAAGAAACATTAACGTTGCCGTGGATTGCGTAAGAATAACGGGATGCACGTTAGGTGATGGTTACGCAACAATACGAGCATACACGAGCTAATGGTTTTTTTGTTAATAACCCCCAAAAAATGCTTCGCGTTCTGCTGATTTAGTAACAGCGACCTTCGGGGGTTTTTGCATGACTAAATGTGAACGAAATCTTGATAAATAAGGGGAAGTTGCAGGGTTAAACAAAACAACTGAAGGGGGTGCACTGATTGAGTGAGCGAAGCGAACGAAATCAGCGTTTGTTAGTCAGTGTGTGCAAAAATGGGATTGAAGCATCTTAAACAGACGGTGTAACGTTACGTACGTTCAAAGTCTATGAAAGATGTGATATCCACCCAAAACCAAAACTGGTAGAAAAACCCGCCAAGTTTCCAAAAACGGTCGGTCTTTGAAGGTAGTGATATCAATCCTCCAGGGAAAGGCCGCCAAGGTTAATCCTATTAGCCAAGTTAATCGCACCGAATAATACTTTGGACGTTAAATGAAAACTTGAATATTGCTACTGCTAGTAGCAATCTTCTAGTTTTCATTTAACTTTCGAACTATTAGTATGTGCGATTAACTTGGCTAATAGGATTAACCTTGGCGGCCTTTCCCTGGTGGAGTGATATCACTACCTTCAAAGGCCGAACGTTTTTGGAAATTTGGCGGTTTTTTTTCACCAGTTTTGGTTTTGGGTGGATTAACCCTTTAATGCCCATGACAAACTGGATATTTTTTTTTAAGTTGGGTCGGTCGCGGGATTCGTTCCGGCATTCACTTGGTTTGCAGACGAGGACGCTGACCACTGGGCTGTTGCCGCTCGCTTTACTCGGGGTCCCCGGGGACCCCTCATAAAGCTCGCGTTGCGCGTTGGGACTTAGTTTTTTGCCGTGCAGTGTCCGTCCATTTAAAGGGACGCCAGACTGTAAAGGGTTATCCTTATTGAGATAATTGAAGGATCACAAGCAGAATCAATTTCCCTATTTAAAGAAACTCCATGAAGTTTACATGGAACAGTGTTTTCATTTGATCTTAATGAATAAACAGTTCAACTATTAATTCTAGCACTATAAAGAAAAGAATGCACAAAAAATAATTTGGAAAAAAAAAAATGACTCGCATAGAACGTGAAAGAAGAAGGTGAAGAAATGGAGGTCACCCCAACCTCCATCTCAGCTTAAATAGGACACACTCTGGTGGAAATATGGAAGTCTGCAATAACGTACATCAATTTCTTTTCGGTCGTTACATCCTGCACTTTGGAGTTGTAAGCCCGGAGGCAATGGAGTGAGGGTCTCCAGCGGTGCTTGCATTTTATGGACCGTGTCAAGGCGTGCCTTAACTGGAAAAAGGGTCGGTTTCGTTGCCACATTTCAGGGAGAGCTTTCACACCTATTAGAATATACGCCACCAGCAGACCGGTGATCTTACCAGTGGTTTAAAACGGCTTGATGCCAACACTGCGGACAAAATAAACATCGGTCCAGTCGTGCACAGTCAGTGATCTGGTCAACTGGACTGTTAAAGGCGCCTATCCACCATTTCGATACCGTTGCCCATATTCTAAACACAGCATCCAACTTCCAGATTTTCCGTCATCCAGTAGGCTGATGTGGGTCACGTGATCTCGTTTTAGTTATGAAAATCGCGGCGCTGCTACGAATAGTGTTGTTCCATTTTTAATTTACCCCTATCTTTTTTTTATACTGCTCGAAGATTCTACGGTGGTGCATCTAGGAGCTGAAACGGTGAAAAGGCGCCTTTAAGTTAGGTTTAAAAAAAATCCCCTCTCACTAAAATGGCTACTTCCTTCGAACTCAATTACCACTTGGTCGCGTTCCGTCGAACGTTGAAGAGTTATAACCAGGGAATTCAACCGGAACTGGAACGGACTGATAAAAACTAGAGAAAAATTAATGACCCCCACCGGAACCGGAAGCGACTTTCCAAAAACATTTTATTACACATGATAAGAATAAAGTTGCTCTCCCATAAAATTGCATAAAATACAAACTATCCAGAACTCCAGCTTAACATACGGAAAACCAAAACTCGGACGAGAACAAAAAATGAACAAGAAACAATGATCAGCCTCAGGAAAGTGTAAAACCGGAAGTGGAACCGAACTGTAAACGAATATCCTGTCGCTAACCTAAACCGGAAATGTACCGAAAAAAAATAGCGGCTCATCTTGTGGTCCAGCAAACATTCATGGGCAAAGAACAAGATAATTTTAAAGAGAAACTATAGGTACTGAAGATGCTTTAATTGCGCAATTAGTTAGCTGTATTCAGCATACTTTACACTTTACGCCGCTGCGTTATCTATAGTGTCTATTGAAGTATTAATGCAAACGTTAAATTTAATTAGGCCTACAGTTTAAATTTCATAAGCAATTTGTATTGCTCAAAATATCATGTCGGCAAGATTAAAAAAAAACAGTAAATGAAAACCAGTTTTCTGAATCGGTCAAAATCCTGTTTGAATTAAACCACAATTTCTATTTTGTCGGGAAATCCGGAACTGAACCGGAACACTATCCAAAGCTGAACCACAACACGAACCGGAACGCAATTTTTAGGTGGTAAATTCCCCGGTTATAACCAAGGATACCTATACGTAAAGGCTTGACTCTCAGTTTCACGTAGCATGCTAGACGCGTCGTCCAAGCGTTGCGCTGAACTGAAAGCACGAAGAACGAAAAACCCCAATGGTAGCATTGAGTAGTGTTCGCGGGACGCACAAAAACGTGATATCTTCTCATTATTAGATTTACCGGTGTTGCAGCGCTATTCTTGAAGTCTTCGGACGATTTACTGCTACGTCAAAGGATCGTTTAACACATTTTTAATGAGAATTGAAAACGCCGTAGCGTATCATACAGTACAATACACACCTATGTACCTTGGTGGTTCTTCTGCTTGAAATTCATGAAATTAAACCTCCGGAGGCTTTGTTTTGTCGTCGAGTGAAAAAAGAGGTACGTAGCATGAAGCCATTGTTGTGAAATTTTAATAATTTGGTGTCAATGCAGTGTTTTAAGTTTAAAATCTGCCTACCGCGTGTCACACGTACCTTTCACAGTTCAATCCGTATGCTAGAGCAGTTCATTTTTGGGGTGTAAGTAGCGCGACTGGTGGCAGAATTGGTGGCTAACTGGACGACGTGTCGAATTTCTAACGTTAAGGCGTTACGTCTAGGTAGCCTTGTTATAACACAGAATTTCATTCAAGTCTAGTGTATTATACCGTGCAGGCATACTCAAGCTTGCTGCGTACTCGGTATAGGCGTAGCATGACAGTGATTGACTATGAACGAAAAATAACGGCACAAGACGAGAGCCGAAGGCAACAGCGGCATCCGTCCCCTCAAACCAAATAAACGTTGAAGCTTCGCTGAATTGGTTGTGGACTGAGGTGAACCCTTTACATGAATAATGCAGGAAGTACTCAGCTTGACTATAAAAAGATATAAACTGTATTAGACCTAACATGCAGAGATTCATACCTAATTTCCTGCCTTTACGATTTTAGATAACCCTGGCAGTGAGAATACGAGCTAAAATTTTACCGGCAGTAGGGCACGTTTACGCAAACGACTCGCCTTTTCATTCTCACAGCTAGAAGCTAGAAATAATCTGAAATTTCAACATGGCGGCAGTTTTAGCTTTGCCAGCTTGCGAGGTAAACAGTTAATATGTGAGTTCAGAACCGACTTGGAAAATTGTGTCGTCAGGAGGAATTCTTTATCTTATTGTCACGGATTATAAGCCTGCAAGCATTTACTCTTAAAGATGTCGGATTTAGCTAATCCAGGTAGCGTTGTTACCATGGCAACGACACCTTTGCCATCGCGATTAAATTCTAGCTGCGAGAACGCAAAGGAGAGTCGTTGCGTAAAGTCACCCTTGTACTATCCCGAGGTTAGCTTCATGCGATCCGTTGTGTACTGCGGTGAAGCCCGGCGCAGAATTGGGGGCAGCAAGCATTCGGTTTGACCGAAAAACGAAATAGACAGCATTGAAAAGTAGAAACAACAGACCTGCTTGCACGTCCTGTGAATATTTCAAGGCACGCACTAGTCTTGGCCTTCTAACTGACAACTACCGATAAATATCCTAAATGTCAAACTCTACAACTTGGGGGAAAAAAAATCCAAACTATAAATATTCTCTTGGAGAGTTTTACTCGAAATCAGAATATTGCATTAAGGATCTCGGAGTTTATCTGACCTATAATCTAAATCTCTTAAGTCATTGTATTCTGCTAGTATCACGAGCAAAATGATTGGGCTACCTGTTAAGACGTTGCTTCACGTCTACTGATACCTCCACCCTAGTAAGTGCATTCACTATACACGTACGGCCGATCGTAGAATATGCAAGCCCTGTGTGGTCACCACATCACATCTGGGATATCTATACAGTAGAATCTGTACAGAGAACATTCACAAGGCACATTCGAGGTTACTATGGTTTATCTTATAAGCAACGTCTAACTAATCTTGGTCTTGCATCATTAGAATTAGGACAACCTATTAAGCCCTGTATTTTACATGGTTATATTTTTTTTTACGATATGGTAAAGTGAATATACTAGAGGACATCCTCTGAAACTCACCATACCTATAACAAAAAAGAACTTCACTAAATACTTCTCTTCAAACCGTGTGGCGCATCCGTGGAGCAGCCTTCCCTCTGAGCTGGTAGCCTCAACCAGTCTGTGCAAACTAAGTGTGGTCGGAAAAAGATTGACCGCTCGCTATTTCCGAAAATGGGGCAAGGTAGCCTAATGGTCAGCACGACCATTTCGTGTGAAGAGGACCTGGGTTCGATCCTGATCTCAGCCACCCCTGGTATTTTCGGGAAGAGAAGGGCCCTGTTATGCCTCCTGCTCATGTCAATTGCGGCATGTCAAAGATCCTAGGAATTTCCGATTAGAATTACCTAGCAAAATTGTCCCTTTCTCCTTCTGGCGCCATGGCTTCGGCTGGGAGCGCGGCAAACTTACAGCTATTTCCGAAATGCTCGGGTGTTTATGGCCTACCATCGAAAGAAAAAATGGTTCTACCCTTCAGAGACATTTTTCTGTCACCGGTTAGCCGCTCTGGGCTGTACTCTAAGACGAATTGTCCACAGACGAATTGTCTGCAATTCGTGAAGAGAGCGTTTAAATAATTCTAAGGTTCTCAAAACATTTAGACGGAATTTTTAGCTACCGTTTTAATTTCGTAAACGGCAGCTGCAGAGACGTACGTTAGCGAGTAGGCCTATATTCATTCATGCAACACGGGATTGAGAGTTCGAGTTACCATAGCAACTGGGAATTTTAAAAATAATAAGACCGAGGGCTCCCATGTTATTGTTTCACGTTGCGGTATAAACACGTCGTCTGCTATACACTTTCACTTAAATCACTTTTTATAAACAGTTTCGTTATCCTACAGTGATTTGTGGTTTCAAATTTGAGATTTCCGTCACAAGTGTAAACTCTACTTTGATCCCCATGTTGAAGGGAATCCCTCCAAACATTTTTTTCCAAAGGAAGCAAATGTATGTTGTTAACGGAATCCTTTTTTCCCCACCCAATTTACCATCTTCCTGTGGCCAAAATATTTTAATGAATTACGTCGAAAAAGACTGTTAGCCGTAAAACAGCAAGGATGTTTTAACTTGCCTTTTTTTTTTTTTTTACAAAATTCACTTCATGACCAAAGTCACTGTGAATTCTTCGTCGGAATTCCTTAACTATTCAGCATTCCACATTTACAGCGGCGAGTGTTAGATCGATAAATTTGAAAAAGCTGAATTCCGTGAGGTATAATGAATCGATTAACGGAAAATTTGAGCTCAGCAAAACTTTTGGAACATTCAAGTGATGTTGCAAATTTCATTGTAATCCGGACTTTCATTTGGGCTCCGTCCAGACTACCAAAGTGCAACCAACCATTTAAACAACTAACATTACACCCAAAAAACATTTTTTAAATGGATGTATCATTAACTAACCCTAAATAAAAACAAAATAGCGTGACGTCAAGCTCTGCATACCGCCCCCCCCCTTCCTTTGCGTGATGTCACATTTACGGCCCCTAAAGCCAATTCAAGCGTTAATTCTTGTACTAAAAGAAAACAACTCACATAAAGAATAAATGAAAAAAAAAACACAAAAAACATGTAAAACGTGAAAGAAGAATGTGAAGGACGGAAGGTCACCGCTACATCCATCTTAGCATAAGTAAAAGACATATCTGGTGGAAATATGGAATTCCGGAAATGACGTAGGTCTACAGCAATTTTTTTCCGAGTGTCAAATGCGTTGCAAACCCGTAACAATTTAGTTGAGGATTTCCAGCGGTGCTTAAATTTCATGGACCGTGTCAAAGAGAGAGCTGAAGCAAGCAAAAGAGACGGAGTAGACAATTGATGGCTGCTTTCTGTGTAGCTACCAAAAAGCAGTTGTGATCTCTGTCGCGGGAGATGGGCTGGTTAGAATTGATAAGCAGCAGGTGCACCGTCCTACTTCCACGCAGTGCGGATGTATTCACAAGCACAGCCCGGATGTATTCACAAGCACAGCCCGGATGTATTCGCAAACACAGCCCGTGCACATTACAATGCCCGCACGCGGTAGTCTCCTGTACACGGTGGTTAAGATCTATTCTCGTACATAGTGAGGGATTCTGTTGTACACAGTGGTGAAAACTCTAGAAGTGATAGAAGTGAAGTGGTAGAAGTGAAACGAGTGGTAGTGGTAGTGAAGTGAAGTGGTGCCGCCGTGGAATCTTGGGCCGTAGTGTTCTGATATGGTTTTTTTTGTCACTAGTATTGCTTGGAAACCTTGTTATTTATTTAATTTTGTATTAGAGCGTTCGGCATATGGCCAGGGCTCTTGGCAATAAATTCAATTCAATTCCAAGAGTCCAAAAAAAAGTACTGTTAAGAGTTGAGCTTGGTAAGTCGGACACTAGATGTCACCAGCGACCTGGCGTGTGGCTCGCTCAAGAGAAAAGTAGGTAGGTAGGAGTGATGTAGGGACGGGAAGGGGAGAGGGAAGAAAATGGGGAGGGCAGTATTTAATCCAACTCCCCACCTAATTCCAACTAAGTGTAGCTTGGGGGGGGGAGGAGAAGTGGGAATGGTAGAAGGACGGGGAGAGCACAACACCGTTCGTTTCTGTATTTTGGGGCACGGGTAAGAAAATTGAAAAAAAAATCTGAAATTTTTATTTTACTTTTCGTTAACTGTTCAGTTGTTAACCAACGCAAAATATAGTCAAGAGTTGAAATTAAGTGTTTGGTAGGCATTGTACAATTTATTTTTCAGCAAACACAGGCTTTAAAATCGAGTTTAAGATTATTTCGTTTAGCAACTCGCCTCCGTTGGCTGCCACATTAACGCCATCCAACACCACCTACCTACCAACTGCGCAAACTCAAACACTCAAAGCATCAGCATTAGCATCGTTATGCACCGCAAAAAAAAAAATACAAAATTGAAAAAAAAAAAACTTTGAGCAACCGTTCACACTGATGTTCTTCTGCAGCGTTTGTGAAAGCTGAGAAAGCTGTCGGAAAAATGATGATTTTGCAAGTTAAATTATTTTTAACAGGTGGTTGGATTTGGGACCCTACGCGGCCGCGTTGTCCGCCTATAGCGTAGGACCTAGGGTGCATTTGATCTCCCCTTACGACCTGAACGTGCTTTTACCTTTCTTCCAATTCTTGATGTTTTGCTGCATTTCTGTCTTTTATTTTATTTTATATTATTTTATTTTATTTCATTATTATTATTATTATTATTATTATTATTATTATATTTCTGCAAACAGTAACTGAACCTCAACCCTTAAATGAAGTAAATGCTGCAAAATATCTAGGCTTAACTATTGATGTTACTTATAAATTTAAAGAACATATTGAACTACTTATCAGTAAAATAAGAAGTATTCTTCCAAAGCTATATCAACTAAGACCAATACTAAACAATAAAAATAAAAAAATTCTCTATTACGCATGGATTGAGTCACATCTAAGATATGGCATTGAAATATATGGTTTTGCACCAGATTATTTAATTATAAGATTACAGAGCATTCAAAACAAGGTTATTAAAATTTTATTTAAAAATAATGATCTTACTACAACTAAAGAAATATATCAATTAAATGGTATATTGGATGTATTAAAACTCAGGAACTTTGTTATAATATTAAAAAACTACTATTCTATATTTAACACAATAGACAAAAAGGTTTTATCAAATCGTTTAAATTCATTGCAATTGAAACTACCATTATTCAGGAATACCTATGGAAAACGCAACAGTAATTACACAATACCTACAGTCTTTAATACATTGCCAAAAGATTTATTCTTTATTGACAAATATTCAACTTTAAAAAAAAAACTGAAAGAATGGATGATTTCGCAATGATTTTCTTGTCTGTGCATGATTTGCTTTTATATATTAGTTAAAACTTATCGCTACCCAAAATTTGTTTTTTTATCCATATCCTTAATTAAAGGAATTCTAATTGTAACCATTCACTAAAACAATCGAAGTAATTTTGTGTAATTAAGATTTTTATGTTGTATTCTTTCTTTAATTTTGTAGTTTGCACTCACACCATGTATTTTTGATTTGCTTGTGCCACATACACAACTACACACATTGTAGTTCTTGTGGTACTGTCTTAAAACAATAAATAAAAAAAAAAATTATTATTTCTTACTAGCAGAGTCGCTCGGTTCGCTCGCTCATTCCGCGTCGTCTCACTCCCCTTCCCTCCCCCCCTGGTCCGCCCCCCCCCCCTTCCTCATTAAGTTGCCGTTCGGTCGGTAGATGGCATCGTATGTTCGCGCTGCTGGACGTTGCGTTCTGGGCGCTGCAGATGACTGCTTCGTATATCCTGCTTGCTGCTGCTGCTGGCTGCTGCTGGCTGCCTTCCGGATTTAGTGTAATTATATATATAGATGGGTCTGCAACTGTTGGATATATTTTGACTATATTAACTATATATTGACTATAAATTGTATATTTTTGCTTTACTCGTGTTTTCTTTGAGATTGATTTATATATATTCTATCCTGGTCTGAACGGAAGAAAGGGCAGATATGGTCATCGGCTCCAGGAAGTGTTTGGTAAAAGCGCTTATGAGTGATCGGATTTTTTTTAGACAATGGCATACAAAATTTTGCCCTAAGAAAAAACCCACGTGTGCGCTCCAGAGAACCACGCAATTACTTTTAGCGGCCAAACGTCTGTTCCCTTGTTACTTCCTGGTAAAAGGCTGGTGTGAAGAGTCAAGGGCTATTTAATTAAAGAATTAATGGCAACCACCCTTGAACTAACGAGGTTTTCGCCAAATATCACTTCCACCAACACGCCTTATCATTGGTGGCAGCTGTGGGTTAAGCCAACTTGAACCAGGACACACAAAAAATGGAGCAAAACGTATCGATCGTCGACACAACTCATCTCTTGATGTTGGAGAAAGCAGAAAGTGAAGTATTCCTGCAGCCAGTCGATTAAAGTACAAAAGTTACCGTGCCTTTGACATTAATTTTGTTGAGCAGTGAGCCAGAAGCTCCTCCCTGGTCGACGAAGCAAGCAGTACGCATTAAGGACTGGCCTGGTGAGGATACACGATACACTAATCTGAGAAAGGAAGAAAAGACAACTTCCCGGGACTGGGACAGTTGTCTTTTCTTTTCTTTCTCAAATTAGTGTATCATGGATCCTCACAATGTTAGTCTTTAATGTATACTGCTTGCTTCCTTTACCTTGTGATTTCTTCTTTATTTACTGCTCACTGGTCATTTATCTGAATTGGTTAAACTTTAATAGACGCGTACTGAAAATACAGGAAAAACGGGAAATTTCCCGTAGTAAGTAAGTAGGTAAGATAGTAAGTAAGTTTATTCATCCACCACAGGTTACAAAAAAAAAGTACAAAAGCAGACACTCATTCCACAAGAGCTAATGCTCGCGTGTGGTTTGAGAGCAGCAGACAGAGAAAAACAATTGACCAAGCACTTTTGCACACAGAATCAAAGGTTAGGCGCCAAAAGAACAACAACAAAACACATCGAAATAAAATATATTAAAAAAAAATGCTATAAAAGTGCTATAGGTAGCACTACTCTTTCTTTGACAACGGTAAACGCTTGGATGAAACTAGCACCTGCTTTCAGCGATTTGCCGCCAGAGGGCGCTGTCGACAAGTAACAGGAAACACAAAGCATCACGGGAATCGAATCTATTTAGCGACACTAAATCAAATTGATACATAAGAATACAAAATTAACCTCTTAAAAACTATCACATGTCTGATTAGGACAGTAAAATAACTAAGATATAGATCAGAACTGTCTGATCAATTTTTACTTTTTTTTTTAAATTTTACATTCATATTTAAAACGGATTGCATCTACGGGTGGCGCTGGTGGCTGTGGTGTAACGCATGGTTTTGTGTTTTGGTATGCGTGGTGAGCGGCCGCTTTAGGCTTATGCTTTTCCGCGGTTGACGTTTCATGTAACCAAGTCTGTGATGTGATGTAACGAACTGAATACGGTTTGAATCAAACACAGAAAATTTCTTCAACTTCGGATGTTGCCCACGCACGATTATTTCATCAATTTTCGAAGGTATTGTCCCTATTGCCGTGGTTCCCATGGTAATGATACCACCATTTTTTATTAAAATTTCGCGTCCTACGAGCACTTGCCAAGTGCTGCTTCCAGGTGTCCATGGTGGAAGCAGGTACTCTTTTCAGAAAAGTGTCACTACCTACTTATCTACCGTACTGTGGGATTACTGCCTAGAGTCTCTAAACCCCTTTCCGAAAAACGTGTCAACATTTAAAATTAGACGCTGCGTTTAAAAATGCATCATTGCGCAGTACACCTGCACGATTGAAGTTCGTAGTCCATGCAATGCTTACGTAATTTTACTATCATTTTTTAAAAATAGATATGTTACGGTAAATAAATAAACAAAATTGTTAGAAATTTACGTGCGTCAGCAACTTACCAGATACAAAGCTAGCAGCTATAAGTGCCGGTGCACACGTGCGTTTTTTGGACGTTGCGGCGACGCTGCGGTGATGCATCCAATCGCATCCACGCACACGTGCGTTTTGTTAACGCGCGTTGACGCTTCGGTGACGTTTGGCGCGTTCGGTTCCCTAACCTCGTGTACAAAAAATTATAGTTTGAAACCAATGAGACGATGTTGCTTTTTTCGCCTACCTCGTGAACAAAAATATATTTTAAAACTAATGCGACGAATTTTGGGACATTGATGTACTAATTTAAGACGTACCAGGGGAAAATGTTATACATCGTTTGCAGATTAACTAAAAAATTAGGATAAGTTCTTTAATTACGTCCCAATGAGTCTTCAATCATTTCTGCAGCAACATTTCATATTTCAGGATAGTTTTTTTCTCCCCCCAATAAACAATTCCATGTCTCTTTCTACGAAATTGGACGCCATTTACGGTAACGCTTTTGCGGTAAACGGCGGACGTGTGCACCGCTCAAGTCATCCAAGGTACTCAGAGACGCAATTGCGTTTTTTTTTAACGCTGCGGTACCGCTGCGTTGACGGGGGGGAATTGCGGTGCAAAACGACCGCACGAGCGGCGGGCGGTAACGCAACGTCGACGCAGGTACGTGTGCAGTATCCAACAGATGGCACGTAAACCAAACCGCAAATGCGGTACCGCAGCGGCGACCGGAAATGTGGCGACTGCAGTGTGCACCGGCGCTAACAGTACGTACAATGGTTTTCAGAAACCAGTAAATCTGGCACCCTGCGCTCACCCCCGCCCATCCCCCCTGCCACTACTCAGTAGCAACAGCAGTTAGAAGCGGACAGAAGTCATGGAACACCAGTTGGAAATTCACCTCACCATTTATCCAACTCTCGAACTCCTTGCTTGACTAGGCCATCAGCATCCTCACAGCCGATCACCCCACTGTGTCCCCGTGTAGGGTTAGCTGGTATGTGCCACTGTTTTCCCCTAAGCCAACTCCACAGTCAAAGGACTTGCAAAGTAACGTGTGGTGGGACTAGCCAAGGGATTCCGGGAATTCCAAATTAAGCTAAATTGATGGAATATGGCTATAGCAGTCGTGGTTCAGTTTTGGTTATGCTTTAATCTTAAAACATGAGAGATAGTATGCTCCGGCTCGCCTGACCTTCAAGGGCGACACTAACCCTGGTTTAGGGCCTAAAATGGAATACCAACAGCATGAGGTTTACTTGGGACAAGATGGATTGGTAAATTTCGGGCTAATTCGTGTTTTCACGGCTAGGCAAAATAGCTTCGGGGTTGCAGTGCTAAACTAATAACAGGGTTTGTCCGGTTTGATGCTAAGTTTGGGGACTGGGATAGTTGTGGAATAATACTAATTCAACGGCCGATTACCTTTGGAACAGGAATGGCTGGAGGGCAGAGGAGGATGAAGTTTAGGAGCACCAGGAAGAAGACCAAGCGAGCTCGAACCATTACAAATGATGTCAAGCATTATGTACAGACAATTCATAGCTATGTATTGTTACAACAATTGATCAAATAGATTACGGATTAGATTTATTGAGAGTCTACAGGACCGAGCAGTCATACACTCTACGATAGCTTAATTCTAAACTTACACTTAGTACAGATAACCATGGTAATGTCCATTCGGAGTAGAGTAACCCGTGCACACTCATCTTGAATACCTTCTAATTACATTTTGGAAACCTTCTAATTAAAACGCCCGGTCAACTTACAGAACCGAAGAACCTGCCTTAGAGTTGCGGTACCAGAAATGTGTGCGGGGACACCAAGAATCTCTTTCAGATCCGCGTCCCAGTTCTGCATGCCCAACTGTGACACACAAACAAAAAGTGAGACACGGTTTCAGTAGCATCAAATAGCATCATCTCAACTAACAATGAGTGTTAATTTTGGAGTGACAATGGCACATTACAATTTGACGTCATGTGGACTTTTGGCTTCGCAGATTTCATAAATGACGTCATCAGTGTAACCTTGCAGGGGGGGGGGGGTGGCACAATTTCAATGTTGAGATCCGGAATTAAACTCGCAACACCCGCATCCACTTCACACGGACTAGTGGTCGACCGAAACCAATTTTTTAACTTTCGGCCGAAACCGAAACCACTACCGAAATCGATCAATCAGTTTCGGCCGAAACCGAAACCACAATCGAATCCGGAACCAAAACCAAACCTGAAAAGTATCAATTTTAATAATTTGACAAAAAAGCAGGAATAAAATCATAAAATCATGAATGTGTGGCCTCCAAGCCCCTCCCTCCACCCCTCCAACAAAAATAATGTTTTAGAATTAAAAAAGAACTTGTCAGTCTTGCTACAAAACTTCAGGACTTTCGTTTGTATTTTTTTTTGTCACTACTCATTTTTTATTTTAAAAATAGTCTTATTTTATTCGTGTCAGTCCAGGGCACGGAAAAGAGCTTTTCATTGAGCAAGTAAGAGCTTTGCTTGAAAACATAAATAAAGACAAATGCAAGCATAAATGCCCTCCAGTGCAACGAAGCCATTTAAATATTTTGAATTTGGATTTAAAAAAAATTATAATTATTATTGATGGGCATGGCAGATGCAAGCCGTATCTGTGATGGTACCCCCTGGATGTCACACCACTCTGTACAGAAATTGGATACTGCCAGGAGGTAGAAGTGGTTTCGGCTTCACCGAAACTGAAGCATAGGATTCAGCCGAAACCAGAATCGTAACCTAAACCGAAAATTTGCTGGTTTCGGTGCCAAAACCGAAACTGAAATTTGGTCGGCCTCTAACACGGACAGATTGCATGCCCTGGAAGGAACCGAACAACTTTTTCCCAATCTCAAAAGCAACGGGGTGAGAAATGTCCAGCAAACTGAAGGCCCGCTGGGGAAAGAAGAACCCAGCTGCCGAGTGAGAAAGAATTCTGAAATGCAGCACACCCAAATCCATATCAACATCGGTGGCAACCTAGAAAGCAATCAGTTCCCCACAAACGCAGAGGGGCCATTGTAAGCATGCTCTAGTTTCGACTCGATCGGTACAAAAATGCCAACTCCCCTACCCCATGATTCCCTGTGAAAGGAAGCCTTTCCATATATCGCATTCTGCAGCAGCACATTTTAGAGCGTTGGACACACAAAAACACATGTCAGCGATGTAGTTACTCTTCAAGAATCACGTATTTAATAATATGACATCAACTAATCTATTGTTGCGTGATGTCATCCCATTAATTTGGTACTGAGACACCAGCGCTGGTCTATACACTTATTTTTTACCACACTGCACCCATCCCAGCCAAAATTTCGATTCATACGTTATTGTTGGGTTTATTTTTCATTATTGGACTTAATGCGAGTGATACTAAATTATCTCTTTCGTGTTTACAGTGGGGTTTGGGTTCGACTCCGTCAAGTAAAAACAACTGCAGCAACAAGAAGATTCTAACGATCTAAAAGGAGATAAGACAGGCAACTAAAGTGTTGCGAGCCGATATCCTGTGACTGGCTAAGGAGAGAATAATAATGATAGAAATGCAATGATGGGTGTGATGGGTGACGTTTGCACGAGAAAATACAATGACCTTGAATTAATGTTTCAAGGTCATCCTCGTGCTATCTTTCAAACGAGATACGATACGACAAAAAAGTAAATTAGAAAGTTGGACGCAAGGAGACAATATGACCAAAAAAATAGATTCAAAATCAGATAATAAATAAAAGAGTTACGATGATGCGTAAAAGCTAACTCTGAACATGCTACAGTGCAGCCAGCATGTTCAGAGTTAGCTTTTAAACATCATCATTACTATTTTATTTATTTTTCGATTATGAATCTGCTTTTTTGTCGTTGGTCATATAGTCTCCTTGCGTCCAACTTTCTAATTTACTTTTTTGCCGTATCGTATCTCGTTTGAAAGATAGCACGATGATGACCTAGTCATGTCAATTCAAGGTCATTCCTTTTTATCTCGTGTAAACGTCCCCTATCATCGCATTTCTATCATTATTATTCTCTCATTAGCCATTCACAGGATATCGGCACGGAACACTTTAGTTGCCTTACCCATGTAGATACTAAGTCTATCCCGTCCAACGATACTTTTTATTTGGTTTGCAGTGCTAATAAGCAAAAGCACTCAACTTACTACAAAAACGAGACAAGAAACGAAGTCGAAACTACTCATCTAGGTCGCAGATCCCCAAACTACGGCTCGGGGGCCAGGTGTGGTCCGCGAGGAACTTAAGTCTGGCCCCCACACTATTATTCAGTTGTTTATGCTTCTGAAGGAATATTTTCCTTTCCTTAAATGAAGTCAGGATTACTTCTCTTCCTCTTATTGCTCTTTCCTCAGGCTGGTTGTCTCGGAGGGAGGAGCGTGGGTTAACGTGATTTCCGTATTCGATCTAGGGCCGAATCCTAAGTTTACCCAAGCATTTCCCGGGTGATACAATCCGGCTCGTCAAAAGTAAGCTATTTTGCTAAACGGCCTTCACTTGGAAAAGTTTGGAACTCATGCTCTAAGTAAACAGCGCATTGCCCTTAGGTGCTTCGAGTATCCCGATAGAGAAAGTTTAGGACGTACGTGGCAAAGGTGAGGGAGAGGTTAAAAAATTCCAAAGCCCGATGGCAATATTTTGATCAAGATAGGCTACAGTAAAAACAAATTAAAAATCAATATTTCTTCCGTAAATCGTTTACCTAAAAACAAAGAGGGTAATTATATAGTAGAGCGCCTTTTCAAGCTATGGACATAATTCAACTACCTGTCAATTCCTTTCGACGTTGCGGTTCAGAAAATCATAACAAAAACTTGCGCCAACGCTTTCTTTTATAAAATAAGTTTTAAAACACGTTAAAACGCTCTTGACAACCGTGGTTAGGCCGCCATAACGTTTAACGATGGGAGCGCAGCAAGAAAACCTGATTTCGACCAGAACATTAGTAAACGGAAATTATGTTTTCGTTTGCGTCAGCATGGCTGAAGTGGTGATTTGTGATGGATGCGAACTGTCGTTCTATTTCTATATCAGTAATTCTTTACAGTATGAAACATCGTCCGCAAGGGCGCGCTTCGCGCGCATTACTATATACATCGAGAATTTGTGTAATCAGAAATAGTATGACGCAAGCATTTGTGAAACCACCAAGTGTCACAATTTATTCCTTGTTTCACGAAGCACGCCCCAGCGAATGGTATTTCATACTGGAAAAAAAATTGTCCTTGGAAGGATATAATTTCCGTTTACTAATGTTCTGGTCGAAATCAGGTTTTCTTGTTGCGCTCCCATCGTTGCGCGTTATGGCGGCCTAACCACGGTTGTCAATAGCGTTTTAACGTGTTTTAAAACTTAATTTATAAAAGAAAAAAGCGTTTGCGCAAGTTTTCGTTATGATTTTCTGAACCGCAACGACAAAAGGAATCGAAAGGTAGTTGAATTATGCCGATAGCTTGAAAAGGCGCTCTTCTATATAATTACCACAAAGAGAACTTGTTTGAACACGATTAAACCTACAACAAAACGAAAAACAACGGAAAAAAACCACGGAATTACTTACAAAATAAGCCATATTGGTGGAGCCAGTTGTCAACAAACGGGAGGAAGCGTAACTCGATGCGCACAAAATTGTATTGTCAAGGCCTACTGAGATACCGTATCAAAACAAGGCTTTTGGGGAGAGAAGGAGGCTAGCCAACGTTGTTGTGAGAGAGCACGAAGGTAATATCCTTCCTTTTTTTTTGTTTTGTTTATGAGAAAGGCACGGTAGAGGTTGATTGCTCTTTCATGATTGTTAGTAATGCAGTTGCCTCCAATTTCCGGCGGATATTGGTGTTTTTCTCAGAGAAAAATATTGAGGCTTTTTGCCAATTGGGCATGCGTCTGGTGTCCGATGGCGCTCGGCCGGCTAAGTCGCATTTGGAGTTTTTGTTACTGGTGGACTGGCACTGTCATGTTGATGAAATCGAGTGGCGGCCGCACAAAGTAAGAGGTCTCGTTGTTTTTCGTGGAAGTTTGTGTTCTAACAAGTTCTCTTTGATTTCAGTTTTACTGTAGAAGAACCACTAAGATGCATGGTCAGAAATATTGATTTTTAATTTGCTTTAACTGGGTGTTGATGGGAACATTGCTGTCGTGCTTTGGAATGTTTTAACCAGGATCTCAGCGTCTTCCCCCCTCCAACATGGTTTGCTGATTGCAACGGAATACACAAATGGATTCCATAGTTTTCCCCTCTTTTGTGATTTATGGTCTGTTTAACTTCTTTCTTGCAACACAACGTTGTTATGTTTCTTGAACGTTTTTTTACTGTTCACTATATTATTTGTCCCTAGATCTCGTATTTCTTTCGAATCATACTGGGATTGGACTGTCTTACCTGCATTGATTTTCCATTTCAACGGGATTGCTGTTCCACGAGGAAAGCAGTAGACTTGTCTTTCCACTATTTCTTCCGAAACCCGTAGGGAAGGATCGAGAGCAGTATACATATCTCATTTGGCATCGAGTTTCCTACATGAAAGCCCTCCATGAAAAAAGCGTAACCAGTCTTCATTTTCCTTCGGTTTTCCGCAGTGACGATAGATTTAGAATACTACATAACTAAAGCAGTTCTTTTTCCTTCAATTTACCCTCAATTTGCAGCGCTCCATGTAATGGGCGCGTCTCTTTTTATCGGTTCGTGCAGCGCTAGACGGAGCCATTCAACAACAACATAGATGCTAGCTTTGCTGCAGAAACGAGATGGCCGCATTTCATTGGAAAAAAATTTGATCATCAACTGCAAACAAGGCATTTTTTTTATATTTTTTTTTTTAGTTTTTATGATTACGGTGAATGTAGCTAAAAAAAAAATAAAAACACAAGGCTGCGACCAAGAAAGACGCAACCATAAAATCTCTATATATATTTCGCTTAGGAACAGACTTAAATTGTGAGCAGACTTGATGAAGGCATTGTTAGGGAGGATTAAACAAACGAAGCTTCAACAATCAGCAAGAGGGCGAGCGGGTTCATTCTTGGCACGGTAGCAAAGAAAAAGAGAGAACGGCTGACAATGAGAACGGATATGCGCTCTAACAATTAGAAACAGACACTACTGCTTCAATAATGCTGACTATTACATCCGAGTTGAATCAGCGGTAATCGGCTAGACCGGCGTATGTTTCGCCGGGGGGACAACTAGTTCTATTTAACTACTTTCATTGCCGACAAAACAATGACAATAGGGCATTTTTTCAACAAACTGAGCGATAATGGTATAGTAGCCTGAAGTTGACTGCGACCATTTTATTCCAGCACGCTTGCTGGGTTGTTTCCCTTTTCGTTCAATTCCGTTTTGCTGAATTCCGTTTCGCCGAAAACTCAGCCCTGTTTAAAATTTGGCGAAAGGGGAATTCTCGTTTTGTCGAATCCCGTTTCACCGAATTAAACTACTCGTAAAAATTTAATGTTAGCGAACTTAAAGAAGCTTTTCTACTTTGAATGAATTTGGGATTAGTTGCGTTTTCTGTTGTTATATGTTTAGCCGCAGTGAACACGGCAGGCAATTTGGATAAAAATGATACGACTAAACGGGTATATGCACTGTACTAATCCGCCAGGACGCGTTTCTTATGGTCGTCCAAAAAGTATCAGACGCAGGTATATATTAAACTATTGGCCTGTCAGTTCTATTTCTGAAAGCATGTTCATTTTGAATTATTGTCTAAGCAAATATATCTACGTATTTACAAAAATACACGGTTAACTGTTGTGTTTTCAGAAAATGTTACATACAAATTCTAAAAATAAAATCTAATATTCAAACCGTACTTGAGTAATGAAGATTTCCGTTCTTATATAAACTGGCTGACTTTTACAAACACAACGATATATCCAGCAATGAGAGTTGTCCGTATCCTACAAATTTTCATTGTAGTTTTCAGGCATTTAGATATAAATGTACAATAAAATTTACTCACATTATGTCGGAATTTATTTAAGACTATCCCAAAATGAAAGACATTTTAAATGAACTGAAAAAAATATCAAAAGCAATTAAGGGTTCAAATGGTTTTAGCGAGCGTTAACCACTCCTAGTCATCTGTCCGGAAGCCCTATGTCTGCAGCACTTGATACGCAGGTGGTCACCCACCCAAGTATCAATCGGCCCCCTGGATGCTTAACTTCGGTGATTAAAAGCTTAAGAGACTATGTCGTTGCAATTAAGAACAATTTCAATTGTAAGCTAACTAGCAAAAAAATTCAAAAATGTAACTTTACATGGATTACGTATACTTAAATCTACCTTTGTGGAGAAATAGCTTGGAAAAATGACAACAAAGTTTCAGGCGTATAACCGTCAATAATTATCAACAACTATCTGAAGAATTAAAAAAAATTTCTCTAAACTTTCTATTTTTTTTCGGGGCTTTTTTTTTTGTTTTTACATCTCCCTTGTCCAACACGTTTAGCGATGCCATCGGGGACCGTAGAGTCCCTGGCAGGTCTAACCTTGGTGTTAAGGCATTCGTGTCCCAATACCTATTCCCTCCTTCCCCTGGCCATACTTTTATCACTTTATGTAATTGTCTTTTTTATAATTTTTAGGCTGGCTGTCAGTGATCTTTCCTAGGGTTCTTGACAGACCTGTTGCAATTGCGACAAATATTATTATTATTATCATGAGAAACTTGAAAAATTAAGACTTGGGCTAAAATCCTATACTAAAACGGCTAATAAGAAAGAGTGAAGCAATGTCCTGCTATGAAGGATTTGTTCCATCTGTATTCGAATCTTCCAGTGAATGTTATCTCATAATACTTAACGTCACTTCCAACATAGCGACTGGTTGCTAAGCAACTTGATGTCTCAGCATTATTTAGTATTTTAACCTTTTAAATTGTAAGTACCCTTTCGCTCTTCGTCCTGTTATGTAATTAAGAAGTTTGTAATCTTGTGTAATCTGTTATAGGTGAACAAGACATGGAATAATAAGCCGAAAATTAAATTATTTTTGTGTGCATGACTGTTTTCAGCTTCCTGTTAAATCAGGTAACATTTTTTCGGCCGTCCGATTCACCTGCAAATAAATATATTTTTTAAGCATAAAAATAAATCCTATAATGAATTAAAAAGTAAGGTTGAAACTTTTCTATTAATGAAACAATATAAACATAAGCATTGTTTTTCATGACAGTAACTAAACATTGTGATATGTAATTGTCGTAAACATATATTTTTCTGTTTATTTACTTGTTAACTTTAGCAGTGTCGGACTGGCCCTCTGCGCAAATCTTGATCGCGGGGGGCCCACCCATTATGTATATTCAGGGTCCCTTTTTTTGCCAGCTGCTCATACAATTTTGCCTTTGAATACTACCTTTGAAAGGGTCCGGAAAACCCCGCGACGGGGTCTGGGGGAGCGCTGTTTGCTCCTCCAGGGCGGTCTCGGGGCAGAGCTTCCCGGAAGCAGAAGCATTTTACGCAATTTTAGTGCCCGTTTCTGTCATTTTCTGTCTTCCTGTGAGCACATTTGAAACTAATTGTCAAGCAAATTTCGGTTTTGCTCCCTGCTGGAGGCAGACAATTTTTTTTTAAATGGACTATTGAAAGATGTAAAATAGTGAAATCTTTTTCTCTGTTTTATTCCAAAGGACGTATGCCTAGAGGTATTTAAAAAAAAATTCCACATTTTAAAGCAGCAATATGCTTATCAGAAATGGAACGTCGAAAGATGAAACTTTTTACTCAGTTTTGTCGAAAACAATTTGAGGTATTCTTGGAAAAAGGCTGCTGCATTTGAAAACGACATACAACACTTTCATTTTTTCTCCCCTGATTTAGAAAATCTGGTTATTTTTGCTCTCATTTTCGGGACCAGCCTCGTACTACTGGAGGGAAGATGAACTAATTAATTAGCTTTCCTCCAAAGTCTCGTGGCTGGGAGGAGAACTGCAGTGAAGCGACCAGAAACGAACAGGGGCAGCATTTCAGTTAACTGCATGTTACACATAAATGGTGCGAAAACTAATGAAAAAAAAAAAAAACCCACATCACAAACTTTACTTTCTAACTGACCGAATGATGATGATAATTAACAAATATTTACGGAAACGTGAATTTGCAGTGAAAAATTTTCCGCTTATGCAACTCGACAGCTCGAAATTGCCAACTCTATATCTTTTGGACGGTGGATGGGGGGGGGGGGAGCTCCTCCGATTCCCCCAGTCGCTACGGCCCTGTATGTAATTGAAAACGCCCTCCCCCCATTTATATAATAGAAGGTATTATTTTAGAATACCTTAACGTTACACCAAACAAATCAATGCCAAACAAAAAAAAAAAAAAAGATTTGCGCTTAATTCTATTTTTTCTTAATCTTATTTTTTACTGAATAAGAAGACGAAGAGTGCACTGAAGTTGGCAGCGATCAGAAGTACGTCTGCTGCTCCCTGTAGTCTGATCCAATGAATAGGACAATCGCGCCACGTGCGGCCTGTCTACTTCCTTCCCGAACATTTGCAATCGCCGACTAGCCGACCTGGCCAGTCCGACACTAAACTTTAGTCGTACTTTCGTCAATATCATGTGCAGATTGTAATTACAATTGAAATAATTTTTTTTCTTGTAAAAATAATTTTGATGTCAGCAGATGCAATAAATTTATCGTGATAAAAAAAATAAAATTAACACCGTGGATGAAGAATAGGCAGAGATAACAACCAAGCTGTTGCCAGAAACTATCTTCGTAATTAAAGGTACATTCCGCCTGCCTTATTACAGCCACGCGCAGGTCGGCATCCGCGCTTATTACGATGGCACCGTTTCGCGAGACTCTCCGTAATAATATAAGGTCAGCTGAGATAGTAGCTCCGTTCCTTGCAGCGAGGAACGTAGCTAGTATCTCAGTTGGCCTTAGGCGTAGTAGACAAAACAGCATGAACACAACAATTGTGTCGTCGCAAACTGGAAAGATTTTCGTATTTTAACATCAATATTATAATTTTTTAGGCTAGTACCTTATAATTTTTCGTCGGTGATCTATTGGCATAAATAATTTTAATTTTTACCGCGTTAATTTTCTAGATTTTTGATCTCATAGTAATTATTAGCAAACGATTAAAAATTAGGACATGCACACACACACACAGATGAATCGTCTTGGTTATTGTAAGCGCGCAAAGGATGATATAATCACAGGATGCTTGCTATTCAATTTGTTCTCAGTATTCAATAGAAAATCTCATAGACGCCACATTTTAAAACGGATTTTTAGAAAGGGATTGCGTTACGGTTAGAAAATGGAACTTTGGGGCCAAGCTCGTGTCTTCGAGAAAAATGGCGTTGAGAGGAATGTACCTTTAAAAAAATGGGGAGGACCATCCCAAAGCAAAAACAAACAAACAAACAATCCTTTTACTTGTTGTGAGCTTCCCTTGGTTTAACGAATACCACGCTAAAATCAGTGTTATAGTTTTCCATTGGTGCTTGTCAGTGCAAAATACTTAGGTCGAGGCAGTTCCAAATTTGACTTATTTCTGGAATTTGAAGCCTGCCTGTTAATTTAGCGACAAGTTCTTCGCAAAACTTCATTAATAAACTTTACTAATTCGCTACACTTTACCGACTACTGAATTCTTCAAATATTTCCGTTGTCGACGACAAGGCGGAGGAGCGGGGGCAGGGGGGGTGGCGGCGGAAAATCATTCAGGAATGCGGATAATTATCCACTAATTGCTATGCGACTAATGGACATAGTGCAGAAGTCAACCTTCAAGGGACACCAGGCCTGCCTTATAACATTCCGCGTGCCAAATTACGGCTACGCGCAGATCGTCACCCGAGCAATTACAGTGCCATGGTCGGCTGGGGCGGCAGCTGCGTTCCTCGCATAGCTGTTGTCTCGGTTGGCTTTGTGAATAGTACACGAGACAGAATCAAGTCAACGCTTGTGTCGTCACAAACCGGAATGATTCTCGTATTTTAAAATCACAATTTATAATTTTCTAGGCTAGTGGCTTATAATTTTGCTTCGGCGATCTATTGGAATAATTAATTTTAACTTTTACCGCATTAGTCTATTAGATTTTAGATCTCATGGTAATTATTAGAAAAATAGTAGATGTACACACCTGTGTAATCATGAAACGTCATGATTATTGTAGCGCGCAATGCATCATATAGTTACGGCTCGTTCTTAAATATAGTTAACAATATTCAACAGAAAATCTCCTAGACGCCACATTTTAAAACGGTTTTTTAGCAAGGGAAATACTAACGGTAAGTAAATAGACCTTTGGGGTCGTACTTGATGTGGTGGATCGAGAAAAATGGCGCTGGGAGGTATATCCCTTGAAGAGCTTAGTAAAAACATAACTCGTACAAAATGTTTAGCAAGCTCAAAACCGTACTTGATTTTAAGTAACAAAACGTTTAAGGTTATCAAAACTGAACTTCGCAGTTCTGTTAGGTTACAAAAGTGTGTTGCAATCGACGTAAATTAATTTATTTTCAGTGGTGTTTCTTTAGCAGTAATTTTCTAAATAGACACTATTTTTAAGCTAAGATCATACCGTCATCATTTTGTAACGACATTTAAAGGCGCCTATTCACCGAATAATAGGCAGCACCATCTAGCGCCGTCTACCATTATTTAGTTCTATATAGCACTTGATTTCAACAAGCGAAGGAATACGCAAAGAAATTTCTTTTTATTGAATGTAAAGTTGGTGCGTCCACGTGCACCGGGGAGCAATCGGTCAAAGTTAACGATATCACTGACACTCGATGGCGCCCATCCAGCGGTTCAAAATTTGCATTTCAAAACGGTCGATATACAGAAAGAAAGCACCAGTGATGTCGTTAGGCTTAAATTTACCGCTTGTTTCGTGGTGCACGTGGGCGCATCATCTTTACACTCAATAATTAAGGAGGCACGTGACTTGTTTCTTGTGTAAATATAAATTTATTTGCGTGTTCCTTCGCCTGTTGAACCGTAAGGGCTAGGCAGAAGTAGATAGCAGCAAATAGCTAGAGATGATGCATCTTGTCATTTTTTGGCAATCCCCCTTTATCTAATGGGAAGGCAGTAAGCCACCAGTCAATCAACCTTCTTTAAGTTCATGCCCGAATTAATTCTGGTAAATTTTACCGTTTACGAAACACTCCAATGCAACCATTGTATCCGCATCGCGAATAACTACTGCATCAATTAGCACGACGTTTTGTGCATTGATGTGCGTTACAACCAGAGTTGGTTTCAAGAAATAAAATTTAAAATCGGACATGTTGTTGAGGAATGATCAAGGTGACAAAATGCACAAGTGGTGTGAGCCTATTTACTCACCATTAGTTTCCAAAGCGCTAAAGGGACATCGGCCCCAAGCGGAAAAACCAAAGTCGGTCAACGCCATTCAGCCACGCACTACGAAAGCAAATGGACAAAGAAACAAGATGAACCACAAGGCTGTCTCTAAGGCAACACGGGTTGTTTGCAATCACATCAGTGGAACTAATGACGCCCTAGTTTAAAGAGAGTTAGGTCAGTCCCGGGTTTCACTCACTTGGTTTGCCAAACCGCCATTCACTTCGTTTGGCGACGAGGACGATGCTTTTTCAAATGAGGATCGTTGCTTAAATCGGCTTACTTTGTACTGTTTGTGATTATTACCGACGCTCTGAGGCCAGTCCACCATTGCCTCGTTTGGTTTGTAAAAGATGCATTCATCTATGACCGATGCAGTTCGTTTCCTAACTATATTCTTCCAGTAGTGGCGCCAGCCAACTCAAGATGAGGGGACAATGATTCCCCGACGAGAGGGCATAGAAAATGAATATATTTTTGTGAAAATTTGTTGTAGCCTATTTTAGCAGGGGCCAAGCGAAACCAGCTAGGTGGTCTGGGGGAGCCCCGGAAACTAAAGTATTTTATGGTGTTTGAGGGCCTATTTTCGGCTTCCCAAGACACGTTTGCACCACAATCTTAAGTAAATTTCGGTTGTTTTTCGTAAATATTCTTTAGCATAAGAGGTCGTAAAAACGTAATTGTGACCAAAATTCTGTTTTTTTTATACATTTTATTTACAAATTAAATTAAATGATGAATTTAAATTTATTTTAAAATATTGTTAAACTAACGTTAACTCACTGAATAATTTAGGTTTAAAAAGTGTTGCTGCTTACTTTTCAAATGGTGGAAGATTTCGCTGACGTTTCTGAATCAACTGAGAAATAATTTATTTATTATTAATTAATTAATTAAAAATCACGGTGGCGATGGGCTAAGAGGAAAAGAGCTACTAGCAAATTAAACCGCCAACTTAGTCTTCAGTTTTGATTCTTTGCTCGGTTTTTATTAAGTAAATTGACATCAGACTTCAACTGATGAAAACTTGGAAGGAAAGCTTAACATGTTTTGTTCTGTAAAAATTTAGCTAACGTTTTGGCTATAACCATAGCAAGAACACACAGTTTCCCCTCAAAGGTACACGGCCAGTGAATTTTTTTTTAGTCCTGTATTGGTTTGACGCTATGACGCTAAATTTGAGTTGGCGTCCTCTTGGTTGACTGGTCCTCTGACTGGTCCTCTGACCACTGAGTTACTGCTGCTCCGTTTGTTTGGGGTCCGTGTGCCCTCTCACAAACTTCGCGTTGTGCGTTGGGCTTTTAAAATCGGGACTTGTCCTTTTAGAGATAGCTGGTACGGCGTTGGCATTCCAAACGTGTCTCATGACTAAGATGTCTGTTAAATCATGGCGTTGACGGTCTAACGCAGCAAATCATTTTTCAGTTTATCCACTTACTATACACGATTCTCGCTCAGTTCATTCAAACGACGAAAAATTTTGAATTTTAAGACGAAGGTTTGTACATATTTAGTTGACGTTTGTGCATTAACTAAGACAGCTCTTAAATTATGGAGGTGGTGAGGTAGCAACAGTAGGACTAACAAAACGGCAAACCTTATTTTGAGCATTCCCCCCCCCCCCCCCAAATTTTTACGAATTTTGTGTCGTCATGCAGACTCCATCTTGCGGCTGTTCCGCGACGACAATCTCGGTTATTCCCCGACAGGGCGGCTCTCGCTCCCTCCCCCCACCCCCCTGCGGCGCCACCCCTGTATTCTTCAGGTTTTATTCGAGTTGACAAATGAGCGATCCAGACTGCACGTATAAAAATCCGTGCCTTCCTTTACCTTGGCGCCACCTCCCGGAAGGTGATACAATTGAAGTTATCTGTTCCAAAGCCAGTACTAACTATCATGTCCGACCTACAACAATATTATTAAAGGGATTGAGAAAGTGACCGCCATGACTGGCCCATTTCTTCGAGGTATGTTCGGGAATTGGCCAGGCAAATTGCACCTTTGCTTGGAGCAAGCATCTTTGTACGGAGTGACGCGACATCTATTTGTAAAATAAACATTTCAGTATAACTAATTCAACAGAAATAAAAAACCGTTTTTTCACCAATTTTCGCATTTTTCGGGTGCAAGCATCTCTTTAAGTATCAAGAGGCACGTATACTGAATGCCTCTCTATAAACCTTTTTTTTTTAATTTCAGTGTTCGGTTTTCTGATCATTCAAGGAAAAACAAATAATTGGCAAACAAAACATCCGGAAATTGTGCAGCGTGCACTAAACCAAGTCCAAGCTGGCACGTCTCCTACATCGTTGTGAACCTTGATGCAACACGATCCGTAAAAAAATACTATATTTGTGCTTTACCATCCACTTCCACGGTTACGCGGTTGGCAGGAATTCAGCATGGCGCCCCCAGCAAGACGGCGCCCTAGGCGGGCGCCTTGCTCGCCTTACCCTTCCTACGGCCCTGGTACCATGGTGGTAACACCCCCTCTCCCTTCCTCTTCCTCTTCCAACACCTCATCTCTCGTAGTTAGATATGGCCACTAAAAATTAATTAAGTGGCTCTCAGGAGCGCACGCATGGGTTTTTTGTTAGCGTATGAAACGGTTTTTATGACATTGTCTAAAAAAAAAGGACCAATCACGCATCAGCACTTTCACCAAACATTATCTGGAGCCGATGACCACATGAGCTCTTTGCTCCATTCACATGATCGCCTGGAAACGAATCCAAGGGGCATGTCACGGCTAAAACCTTGATCCAGAGAATGACTTTCATCAACTGTGCAACTTTGGCACGCTCATCTTGACATTAAAACAGAGATATTGTACTCGACAACAAAACGTAAGCTACTGATTTCGTTTTGTTTGGTAAAAATAAAAAAAGCCATCGCCCGCATCTGAAAAATCACGAATAAAACATAAAAAAAAAAAACACCACCCGCTCCCATCAGTTTTTGTAGTACCACTACCGTGAACCACTTAATTAATTTTTAGCGGCCTAAATCAAAGAGGCCTAACAAATTCAGCAAACTTGCGAAGCTACTAAATTTAAGGAAAATTGGAAATAAGCCATCAGCAAAAAATCATACACTAAAATAACGTAGTACAGTAAGCCACCTTTATGCACTTACGTTTCATCAAATGAAGTGACTCGGATTCGAGCCTGCGAACTACTCCAACACTAGATCACAGCCATACGCCTTTACCCATACGGCCCACTCGTCCACTGGCGTAAACGTAACACACCAGAGATGAAAGTGGGTCACTTTTTCCAACCCTTGACCTACCTGACCCACTTGATAAAGAACAAAATATGACCCACCATCCGTTACACATCTCACGCTATGAAAAATAATACAGCAAATGTATGCAATGTTATTTCAAATTATTTCAAACGGTCCAATTTAGGAAACATTTCCTAAATAAACACAATACAGTGCAACAATAACTTGCTGCTCTACAGTTTATTAATTTAAGCCTAAAGAAAAAAAATAAATCGTGTGCTTAATAGTGTTACGCTACACACTGCGCCAGTAATTGTTTTTTACTGCTTTGGTTTCTATAGGACCTTTTAGTAGGACCTTCGGGAAACCTTCTAATTAAAGCTTTTGTTTTATTAAGAATAACATGGGTTGGTGAATGAACGGTTTTGACCCACTTGACCCACGATAATAATGTGACCCATTTGACCCACTGACCTACCAAGCCTTGGGTCAGTTCCATCTCTGTAACACACTGAACCCGTTACAGAGTCACAATCGTGACCAGGACTCCATTCGACCGAATGTGCTCAATCATAGGCAATGGAGAGGAAAACAAATCAATATATACACCCTTGAGGCTAAACGAAGGATACATAAATTCTAGCTTGTGATTTTCGCTGATGCTTATTTCCAATTTTACGTCATATCATTTACTGCAATTTACGTTTAAATTTATTTACTAAATTAAAGCACACATGGAAATGTTCCGACAGAACCGACGGGGCCATGATGAATTTCTGTTTGCCCTCGATCGTGATTATTTTCATTTCCTGTTGCGCACCAATAAAAGTCTTAGCACAGCCGCTAGCTTCATTAATTTTTAAAAATCAATTTCTTGTCGGCAAATTCATCGGAATCAATCTGATGCTCGCATTGATGAACCAGTTCAGTTCGAAACTTTGCTATGATTTTCGTCCAGAAGCAGAAAATTAGAACTCTAGTACTGAAAACTTGCAATCTTGGAAGTGAAATTTGTAGTGTACCAAAATTAAGAAAATATCGTAATGGTTTTTCAAATTTCTTTAGATATGGTAAAGGTTAGAGATCCATAAAGGAACACAGTGTTTTCTAGCAACAATTACTACCGTCATGTAAAAATTACACTTTTAATTAGTATTTGTTCAAATTTCGTTCGTCGTCAGGTATACAATCTTGTCGATTGCTTGTTTTACGATCGTAATTGTCGGGAAATTTGTTACGACTGTTGGATACCAAGTGCCGTGCCCTTTCCTCATTTAACGCAGCAACATGGAGGACTAAGCCCAATATACTGCAATTCCCTCTTAAACCTATAGCCAAACCTTGACCATGGAACGGGATTCTTTTGCGATTCAGTTTTAATTGACAGAATAAAAGCACTAAAAGTAGTTAACATTTTAAAAAGCCAGCAAGTGCACATGTATACAATAAAATGCGACGTTTCGGGATTCATCATCCCGTTGTCAAGCAAAAAATAAATTTTATAGCATAAGCTACAAGTCACAAGATACACTTAAATGGTTCCTCATTTTAAAGAAAAGCAATTCATAGATGCTTGAGCTCGCCTGGCTTCGAGGTCGACGACTGTTGAAGGCACTTGGGTTGGGAATTAACAGTTTTTTGTTTTTTTTATGTAAGTTTCAAATTAATAAGCCAAAAGGATGCCCAAATTAGGGACGACTCACCAGAATGGGGACGGGCACCATATTAATTATTCCAAACCCGTTTCCATGACTCCGGCACCAGCCACGAGGCCAAAATACAAAGCGTGGTTCAGTATAGAGCAGTGACACGGCGTAGTATTATTGTATATAACTCTATGCTGGAGCCTTAATGGGTTAGCTGCAAGGGGCACTGCAGAGAGAAACAGAAGGGCGTCATACTGAAGCCGATGCTGTGAAGAGTGATTTCTTCGACCTAAACCGCGCGATTTTTGTTGTTGAAGAAAACAACGTTATTTTAAGCCTAGAAATCCGCTCTTCCGTTGTTTTTCCCTCCATTTTTATGTAGTGCACCTTGTAGTTACGTCCTCCAAAACCCATACTGGTGCATACTTGTAAGTGGTGCATTTTTGTTCACAATTGTCGCAAAGGTAATTAGGAATACTGCCAGGAAACAGGATGGGCCCGTCTTGGTACAGATTCACAAAGGCCCACAGATTACCAGTGCAATGGGTGAAGTGGTACAGGTCTTGCTGCACTGAAAGCTGTTTCAGTTGATTGCGCCGAAAAACTTGATGCTAGTCCTGGCGCTCGCAGCACAAGATACAGAAACCTATGAATCCCACTTCAATACCGTAGCTCGATCCCAGCGATGTCGGTTCTTAGGTCTTTGCCCGTCAGCAGAAAAACAAGTGACGAATGGTGTTTCAGTCCAATTCTATTTATTCACAAGTGAGTGAGTGGTATTAAGTTCGTCTCCCTTCCTAAGGTGACGCATTTCTGCCTATTCCGAGGCTCTTGTGTCAACGCCTCAAAAAGAGCAAAAACCTTTCTGCAAACATTCAGGATCACATTATCACGTTTGTTCGTACAGGCGAATTATGGGTTGTGAAACGTCACTGGTTCTCGGATATAGGCCTAACTTGGATCCCAAAGTAGCGAGGATGACGGAGAGCGGAACATATATCCGTCTTGGGGAAAAAGAGATGCATCGAGAAGGAAAACGGTCGGTGGCCAATGTCAGAAATAAGAACTCGAAGAATATGTTCACTAGAAATCACTCACCATCACACTTGTGCTGCCAATGGTGCTGGTAATGAGTTGTAAGTTAAATACTATGAGATAAATATGTTTATTACCAAGAATGTATAGCGTTGGGGAGGAGAATTTGTAACTCTGAAAAGTCCCTTTTAAAACGTGTTACATTCATTCCTATTAGTTCCAGCCGAGTTTTCAGAGGGCGCCACGTGTTCCTACTGGTAATTTTGGCTCATTTTTCAGCCCAAATCTAAAGTAAACTCAATTACAACCAAGCTAAACTAAATAATAATTAAATAAAAGCTAGTTTCGTTCAGTTTAATTTTAGGCTGAAAACTGAGTAGAAATTCCCACATAAAACTCATGGCGCCCTCTATAAACTTAGATGGAACTAAGAGGAATGAATCTAAGACGTTTCAGTAGAGGGGTCCCAGTCACCAATTCACCTCACCCAAACCTATAAATTCTTGTCATTAGTTATAGTCGAGGGACTCGTCAGCTTCTTGTAGCTTATATTGCTTTCACACTACTAAATTCATCTCGTGTTGGGTACGTGCCAGGCGCGCGCTAAATTAGAGCCAGCCCTGGCCAGCTCGTTTCGGTTTTCACATTTAAAAATTCTTAGCGGCCGTGTTTGCTGCATCTGGCAAGACGGTGAGCCGTTCAGTCCTCATCCCACAACATTAACGGAGCAGCACGAGAAAAAATTGTCTTTTATGCGGGTAGAAGGATAATACGGGAGAATTATCCCCTGGCACGCCTTGCCGTAACGACCAAGCTGGCTGGCAAACAAGCAGCCGCCACGAGACGAATTTAGTAGTGTGATATCAGTGTTAGTGGGGACGCTTTATGCCACGACAATTTTCATCATTTGTTAATTATGTTTACGTAAGTAATCCTAAAGAAGGAAACTACAGGTCCGCCATCTTTAGTCAGTGAATTCTACGTAAGAACCAACTGGAGTAGCTGATGAGTCTGATGCTTCATCAGCGACGTCACGACGTGTGATAAAAGAAATTCACCGGCCGTTTGAGAACAACTTTGTTATGCTGCAGGGACAGCGCTGAGAGTGTTAGGTGAGCTTGAGAAAGTGTTTCCTATTTCCGTGACCATGGCTCATCTTTGTTGGGTTCTTCTTTTTCAGTCAACGACCAACCTGATCAACTAGATTACTGTTGCTGATCACCGATAAGCCGTGATGTCTACCAATTGCAAACAGACTCAATGTCAAGTACAGGGTAGAGCATAATACCACTGTTGCTCTCCCAATAGTAAATAAATGGGAAAACCAGTACAGAGTTTCAGCGATTGTCGCCAAACGGTGCCATCGTCAGTGAACTAAATAACAAGCCGTCACTGCCCAAGTTTATGTTCCTGAGCGTTTCCATGGAGTTGGAAACTACATAGCGTCACTAACACAAAATGTTCGTGATAAAAATACTTAATTCATCCTTTAAAAAAAATGGCAGGTCAGATTAGGAGGTTAAATTAGTTATAAACTGGTTGAGCACTTTTTTTTTTCTTTAATCCAGCATTTAGTTTCAGACGGGTTGTAATTACGAGTGGAGCTAATAAGTTATAACGCGTTGTTTTGTGTTAGGAGCAAGGGCGTCGATTTTTCTGAAGTTGTGGGGGGGACGAAACCAAGAGACAGCCAAAATTTAGTATTTTAAGTTGGGTGAATTTTTAATATGTTGTAGAGGTCTGGGTATTTTCCTTACGCAATTCTTGTGCCCCCCCCCCCCGACCCACCTTTGTAGCTTCGTAGTTGGGGGGAAGGGGGCATCAACCGGGCCGGTAGGCCAAACAAAATCGAATGGCGCTGGAAAGCAAAAATTTAATAAAATAATAAAAACATTGAATGTTTATGTAGCAGTTGCTGGTATGTTTAGACTACAGCCCCGTGAGGCACCAAAATACGGGTAAAATCTTGGCAAAAAAGTTAGTCTTTTTTCGAAAAAAAAAAGAAAACGTGAAAATAATGTGGGGGGGGGGGGGGCGGGGGCGGGATCGGTGGCAGCCCCCATGCGGCAAAAGTGTAAATCCTCTGACAGCATCACGTAAGAATGCTTTCATACATTCGCGAAAATTATAATAATGAAAAAAAAAATAAATGTTTAACCACAAAGTAGCTGGGATCCAGAAGGGTAAACGAATAACTCTGCTTGGAGATCGGATAAATTGAAAATGAATGTTTGTCTAGGAAGACTAATGTAACAAATTCTGGCATGTCTAAGAAATTTCTCAGGGTGATTCTGCCCAACTCGCTCCTAAAGCATTCGGCAGGACGTGACTGCATCACATGCTCCGACAGAGAGTTCCAGGCTAGGACAACTCTCATCGCCAGGAAGCTCTTCCTACATTCCAACCTTCCTGCTGGAACCATTAATTTTAGCGAATGACCGCTTGTTGCTGTACAAGGGCAGGGGTAAATCAACTGGTAAATCAATCAAGTGGGCAGAGGTAAATCAACTAGCAAACAACCGCGAACAACTTTTTATGTTAAAAGCAGATCAGCTTTAGTTTGCGCAATTCTTGGGGATTCTAGCCTAACACGTGATACTCGAATGTCGTATGAAAGGTTATGCAGGCCGGGTAAAACTTTAGTAAATTTACGCTGGACAGACTCAACCCTGTCGATATCTCCCAGTAGAAATGGCGACCATACTAGGCTTGCGTACTCCAGCAGAGGCCTTGTAAACACCACAAATGTCCATACTTTTACTATTGTTAGTGGACTGAGGATGATTCGTTATGCCTGAATTGTCTCTGCAGTGTGTCTCAGAATGCAGTGAAAATAATAACAAAAATAATAATGCGACTGTTTATGGAAATCACTTCTCTTACACAAATACCATAAAGGAAGCAACGAAAACGTTGATAGCAACAGAATAATAATAATAACTCCAATAGAATTTTGATGCCACTATCACCGATTGAAACTCGTTCGAAAATACAGTGCGCCATCTAGCGCTAGTGATATTGTTAACCTTTACAGCTTGCTCCCAAGTGCACGAAAACTTACCAAATTTTCACTCAATAATTAAGGAGGCTTGTGGCTTGTTGTTTCTTTAAAAGAAATGACGTTGGCATCTCTTCGCCTTGGTAAAAGCAAGTGCTAGATACTACTAGATAGTGCTACATGTTACCAGATTCTGCATACTTTCACTCGGTGATAAAGCTTCTTTAAACCTCCGTAAAAAAAAATTGTACTGTAGAAATTCCCGAGGTCAACGGAAAAAATAAACATTACACTAGGCCTGCGTAGCAAAGATTTAGTGTCCTGAATTAAGATACAGACCCAACACCAGTTCCCTAGATTTTTAACACACAGTACGAAAATATTTTTTGGCAGTTTGTGTTTTTTTGCACTGCAAACAAACTTTTGCATCACATCGCAAGAACTTTAAAACGTTTTGATAAAAATGCAATCCAGTAATATCCAGAATGCATTGGTGCAACGGCATACCATTCAATAAATTTAAATCCCCAGCTATAAAAAGTAAATAAATAATCAAGCCTCGTTTCATCTGCCGTTGACGTAGTTGTGGGCAGGGCATTCGCAGGGGGGAATTCCCCCATGAAAGACTGACGAGGGTTGTAAAAAACCTTACCCAATATCAATTGATTATTTTTTACGAATTTATCTTTTTTTTTCCATGGTTTTCTTTTGAGAGTTGGACTGTAGTCTGTAGTCTATTATTTCGTCGTGGTGGGGGGGACGGTGTGAGAGTTGAATTGTTTTGTGGGGGCGTAAAATGGCGCGTTCCCGCCCCCCCCCCCCCCCACCTCCCACCCCATAAAATATTTCTAGCCACGGCCATGGTTAGGGGCCGAACTAAATCACTAGGCGATTTTGGATGGCATTTCGTCGACAAGCAGACAAGTTGATTTGAAATCGGATTCCGATATCTGTTCGTTTGGCTTTGTTCGTTTTGCTCTGCTCTTCCTGCTTTGACTAGTTTCGAACTAAAGGGCTCGTTTATGCAGCGAGACCTTCCCGCTCGCCGAACGCTATTTGCTAGGCAACCATTATTCATTTACGATTAATTTCCCGTTTTTATTAAATGAATGCGGTAATAGACAACAAATTAAATGCATTATAAATAACAACCCGGATAAAGAACAAAGTGCAGCCGTAATTCTAAACATTGCTACAACATTGTTGCCATTTCACGCTATTTCCAAAATTTGCTATTGTCGCTGAAAAAACAGCTTCCAGCCTGATCAAACGACGGTAGAATAAATCGCTACTCGCAGCGAGAATTCAAAATCCAACACGGCGTCCATTTCGGAGTTATCGGATCCAAGACAAAGACGAATGCCGGCATTCTGAAATCTGTCCGTCGTCCTGTACTGCAGTAAAAATTGTTTTCTAGTTGTCATAAATCGACGCTTATGTTGCATGCATCGTACGTCGTGTCGCGAGGCACGAGGAGATGATTTGCGTCCGTGTTGTTGCCATGGTTACCACGTATAGACAACTTGAAAGCCGCATGCTCTGATAAAGGCGAGAAGCAGCCAGCATATTTAGTATTAACCAAGTAAAAACTAGTAAGCGAGAAAATTGTCGTTGCATAAACCCGGCCTAAGGGCTCGTTTACGCAACGACAGTTTTTTTTCGCTCACTAGCTTTTACTTGATCAATACTAAATCTGATGGCTGCTTTTCGCCTATACCGGAGTATGCGGCTTTCGAGTTGACTATGCGTATTAGTAACCTGCGTATATTAGTAGCAACGACGCAGACGCAAATCTTCTCCTCGTGCATCGTGACACGGCGTACGATGCTTGCAACATTTGAGCGTCGATTTATGACAACAAGAAAACAATTTTTACTGCAGTACAAGACGATGGACTGTTTTTTGTATGGCGGCATTCGATGGTTTGTCTTCGATTCGATAGCCACGAAATGGACGCCATGTTGGATTTTGACTTCTCGCTGCGAGAAGCTATTTATTCTACCGACGTTTGAACATTGCTAGAAGCTGTGCTTTGAGGGAGAATAGCAAATTTCGGAAATAGCGTGAAATGACAACAATCTTGTAGCAATGTTTAAAATTACTGTAGCACTTTGTTCTTTATTCGTGTTGTTATTTATAATACATACAATTTGTTATCTATTACCGCATTCATTTAGTAGCAACGGGAAACTAATCATAAATAAATAACGGTTGACTAGCAAATAGCTTTCGGCGAGCGAGAAGGCCTTTATGCGTAAACGCGCCCTAACACTTCCATTTCAACGACGGAAGTGGAAATGAAGCCTCAGAAGTACTACATACTGGGTAGGGGTTATACAAACACATTCGAAAGTAGTTCGAATTAGTAGATAGTAAATAAAGTTTGGATTTATATGGCGACTAATAATTAAATTTAATATGTTTCAGTTTTTTGCGTGATATTGATTTTTTTTCCATAAAATTGGTTACTTTAAATTAAAATTGTTAAAGAGTAAAAAAAACTGTTTATTTTGCTAACTGAGTGATACGCTTGTCCTCCATTTACCGTTAATCCGTCTTCTTTTTGACCTTGGCCTTGCAACTTAAATTCTTAACTACATTACTTCCCTCTATTAGGTACTAATGACTTGTACTATCTGAGGACCTGATTTATGCAATGGGGAAGACGAAAGTACATTTTCTTGTATCAAACTCGACGTGATAAGCGTGGTAAATAGATACTCATTTACAGCTTTGCAGCCTATTTCGTGGGGGGGGGGGGGACAACCACCCGTCCCCCCACGTGGGGGGGGCGACGGTCCCCCTCGTCCCCCCCCTCCAGGATCGACGCCTATGCACTGTAAAAAATATTTCCGTTTTTTTACGGTGACAGTCAATGGTAACACTGCTAACAGGAAAATGAACGTAATTTAACGGACGTCCCGTTATCTTGAGAAACGGTTAAATTTACGGAGCATTAAGTAAAGATGAGTTGAAGTCAGTCTAAACAGTAATTAATTAATTACTGTTGAGTTTAATTACGGTACTTATTTCGTAAAATATATTTACAGGCATGTTCCGTAAATATTTACGGACGTTGTACGGTGAAAATACGGAAATTTCTAACAGTGTGGTTAGGAGAAGGTTAGCCAATCGGGCATGTTCGTCCCTATTGTAGCGAACTGAAAACGTTTTGGATCATACACAGAATAAGTCCTTCAACTGCCCCGAACAATTTTCGATGGTATTTTCGCTTTCACTGGGTTTGCTCGTCCGGCGGGACACAATGCTGACTTGAAGAAACTGACACGTTTCGCCCTCTTGTGCTATTGATAAAAGTAAGTGCTATTTTATCCCAATTTTTTCGAGAAGTGGCATTACCTACTTATCTCTCCTAGTCAAGAGAGGTAAGGTGCAATGCAATTTGGTATCACAAATCACACGTCTATGCTAGTGTTAAAAATCCAAACTATTAAACTATTAAAAATCCACCTTAATCAAGACATACGCTAGTGTGTCTCCCGCCAAGATAATACCTACCCAGATAAAATATATATGAGCATGGCGACCATACACGTTGTGTCTTTACAGCTAAGGTAGTTTGGGTGGTTTCAGCCATCTGAGGATGAATAACAATGCGACAGAAAAGGCTGAAACTTGTTTAATCAGGAGACTTTGCTTGCCAAACAACATAAGAGTCACTGTTAGTGACATAGCTTAGTGTTTTCTTGTTAGAAAAACGACGTGAATAACGTTGATATTTGCCGAATTACTAGTAACGGTTTTTTTGAATCACGAAAATAAATTCTTCCATGCGGTGAATAAAACTGGTTCTTTGCTCATTTTACTGGTATTGTTACGGAGATGTGTCCTTTTCATAAGGCCTCTTCTAATTGGTCAAGTGGTTCAGGGGTTAGGGACCTCTAAACAACCAAATGGATTGTTTTACATTGTTTTAAACATTGTTATTATGCAACGTTACCAAACTGATAATTAAATAAATCCGTGCATTTGCAAGGAGATACTGTAGTACCAATCAGAAATACTAATCGTATGAAAAAAGGTGACTGCTGTCCTCAAAATCTAACGAAAGCCATAAAAAAATGGACCAGAAAACTAGATTGATGTTTCCATCTAATCATTATTAAGTAAAAAAAAAAAAAATGGATTTCATCAATTTAGACCAAAAATATCTGATATCTACCCCAAAACAAAACTTGTTGAAGATTCCCGCCAAGCTTTTCGGCCGTGTGAAGTCGTGATATCAAACGCCAAGCTCTTTTGCAAAGCTAATCCCAAAGACTAAAACTTCGAACGTTGAAATAATTGAAAATTGCGCAACAAGCAATTTTCATATATTTCCTTTAACCTTCGAACTATTACTCAGTGGGATTAGCTTGGCATTTGATATCACGACTTCAAAAGGCAGAAAAGCTTGGCGGGAATCCTTAACAACTTTTGTTTTGAGGTAGATAGTAATATTAATAATACAAAAATAGAAAACTGAATTAATCATAAACCAACTTTTTTTCCCTGCTGGAGTTTCAACACTCCAATTTGCAAATATTCGTTAATCCAACACTTTAATGAGAGCGAAACAAATGCTTTATTAAAGCTCATTCGCAAAGTTCCATTCATTAGTTCTTCAGAGATTTCAGCCAAAAAAAGGATGCAAATAAGTAGGAATTCGCAAATGATTATTAAATAACGTTCGCCGTTTTCACCATTTGTAATCACCTGATGTTTGCCGCAAACTAATCAGCGGTTGTTCTGCAAAACTCGCTTGGTTTAGAGTTCTTATTTCGAAATTCACCGCACCCCTCTAGACGTGGCAAATCTTGACGGTCTGGTCATGCAGAAATGAAAGATGATGGCAGCTCCGTTCCTTAATGGCAAAGATTTTCTTGATTGTGCGATAAAGTGGAAAGAGGTTAGCGGAGCAGAATAATTGAAACATTTTTACATAAACGAATCAGAGCGGATTTACGAGTCGTGGTCTGAATAAACCCCAAGGCAAAGGGTGTAAAACGGATTAAATGCACATACACAAATCGTGAGTGTACGTGTTCGCTGCGGGCTTGTGCCACTAGCCAAAGGCAACATTTTAAAAGAAGTCTGGGATTTAACGGCAAAGCACTAAACCCTTCATGAATCTTACTTAACAACTTCATAATTTCAAAACCTACGTCATTAAACTTAAAAGGACATTTCTCCTAGCACCATTATTCTCGATCCTCCACATCAAGTACGGCCCAAAGTTTTATTAACTTACCGTTAGTCAATCTCTTGCTACAAATCCGTTTTAAAATGTGGCGTCTAGGAAATTTTCTATTGAATATTGGGAACTATATTTACTGCATCCTGCAAGTAAATGATCCTTTGCGCGCTTACAATAACCTTGACATTTCAACTGTGTGTGTGCATGTACTAATTTTTAATCGAATGCTAATAATTAAGAGATCAAAAATCTAAAAGACTAATGCGGTAAAAATGAAAATTATTTATGCCAATAGATCGCCGAAGAAAAATTATAAGATACTAGCGTAAAAAATTATAAACTGTGATGTTAAAATACAAAAATCATTCCGGTTTGTGAAGACACAATCTTTAACTTGATGCAGGCCGGATGTACCTTTAATACGTTAAGAACATTTGGGTAGTCGTTGGATTTGGTCATTGTAATTGGTCGAGAGAGCGAAGCGAGTGAAGCCAACTACTCGACTGAATTTGTATTTTGTTTGTCGATTTGTTTGTGTGTTTGTCTGTCTGGGAGACGATACCGTACGCAGTTTAGTTCATTGGTGCATGAAATTCACAATTTCGGAGATATTCGGGTTTGACACTGGTCAAACCGAATTTTGCTGTGCGGCTGTAAGGGAGCCCGATCTCTAAGGCTGTCGCCCCGAGGAAATACACGAACAACACAAAGCCACTTGCCGTAATATACCATACAATACCATAGTGAAAGCTCTTTTGGTGTGGTGAGTGCAAAAGAAAAAAATATTGAAAAAAAAAATACTATTACTACCAGTTGAACCAGTTTTGAACAAAAGCGATCCCTTCTGTTGTCATTTTTACAGGAAATCTCGCACGTGGTAGCAGAGCTATCGAGACGTGCTTGCAAAGTCAGGTGTTGGATTCGTTCCCTTGCTCCTGTGTTTGGTTGCAGTGCTCAATTTGGTGTTCACGTGCTTCGTATTCAGAAATTCAGCATAATAATATAATAATTTCTCTTCCAAACATCAAACATTAAACATCGAAACTTGTGTTGTTTCAACACATGTTGTTAAAATCTGAGATCATTTGAACGAAAATTGGTAACGTTATTGGATTACGAAATGAAATCAAATTTAATGAAACACCGAGCATATATACTAGAAGTTGTACCCAGCTTCGCCTGGGGTTTTGTTTCCCCCATGGGTTGTTTTTGGTGGTATTCGTCCGGTGCTTGGGTTGAAGGGGAATTTTGCCCATGTACTGCAACGGGTAACTTTTCTTACTGTAATACTACCCTTTCCTCACCCTCCCCACCCTCCCCATTCTCCTACCCACCCCTCAACTTCCCTTCCACCTTTGCTACACGTAGTTGAATTTGGATGGGTATTTGAATTAAGTATACTGCCCTCCCTCTCCCACCCTCTCTTCACATACCTGTCCTTTTTAACCCTTACATGCTGGCTTTCCCCTTGAGCGAGCCTTAGGCTGGCCACTGGTTGCATTTAGCGGCCAACTTTTCAAGCTCGACTTGAAACAGTGCTTTTTCTTCGGTTGTTGGCTTACAATATACAACAATGACTTTGTTAGACTCAGTCATTGTCGACTCCATTTCTTTTGCTTATAACAATGAACAACAATGACTTCATCGAGACAATTCATTCTTAACTCTCTAGCTTTGCTTTCACCGTTTGCTCTGAAACTTTGCAGGGTAGTCCATAAAGTAGGCCTAAAATAGGCCTAAAATAGGCTTATCATAGGCCTAAAGTAGCTTCAAAGTTCGTTCAGAATTCTGGAATCTGGGAATCCGGGACATTATTTCTTTTCTTTTTTTCCCATTTTGTTTCATTTAGAATCCATACGACGTGAGAGATCCGAAGAGATCCCTGCCCACAAGCTGTGAAGGCCTAGTATAGGCCTAGTATAAGGCCTATTTTAGGCCTATGTTATTCCAGTACTTTAAGGACCATCCTGTATATTTGTGTGTGTGATGTCTGGCCTCTCCCCAAAACTTTTTAAAGCTGGTTATTAGCAACTGATCGGCACTTTCCAGTGCCGTTTCTTAAAAAAAAAAAAAAAATCTTACATTGATGTTAGATGCGTAGTGCTCGCCACTTTTACTTTACAGACACCGAAGACAAATTCTTTCCTTAACGAATCTGTCTCTTTCGCAACCAGCAGAAGAAAGCGAGGGCACTTTATCTGTCGGGAACCACTCACTAGACGAGCAGTCTGCTTTCCAGATTGCCTTAGAAACTGCAAACGAGACAAAGAAAAGGCGATAATGAGACAACAACAACACTAAATTACAACACAAAAGGCCTTTATTAATCTCCAAAGGCCTGAGAAAAGATAGATAAATTCTTACGTCACATTCGGAACTGTGTTGAACAAACTGCTTTAAAATAACTGCTAACTTACTGAATTTTTTTTCGCAACACACAAGTAACGAACAACTTGTTTAATGGTAATATAACCAACATTAAAAGTTATATCTTGAAAAAGACTTCGCAGTAATAAACTAAGAAATTAAAGCCAATTTCATTTCACCCCTCCATACATTTAAACCAAGCAAGCAGTCTTAATAGGAATGGCCTCCCATTGAAAACACTTCACACTTCGCACTAGGCCATTCGTAATGTAGACTCTTTGCTTCGTTTAAATGTATGGAGTGTTGAAATTTTTTTTTAAATTTAAAATGCTTACTTGGCTGAACCGGCTCAATTTTGAACATCGCCAGACTTTTTTGAGAGAAGAAATAGCTGGTAAAGGG
>JAHWFP010079985.1:0-27213 GCA_023313725.1 Lithobius niger
ATTAAAAAAACGCTTAAGCGTATAAAATACGGATGTAAGCCTTAAAAAACTTAAAGCTTTAAAGGAACAGGTATTGGAAAAAGACATGTAAGCCATCAGCGTCGCACTAGTACTTGTAAAAGAAGCTCCAGCTTGTTTTTTGGGTCGCTGGAGATTCTTTTACACGTATTAGTGCGACGCTGATGGCTAACATGTCTTTTTCCAATATCTGTTCCTTTAAAGCTTTAAGTTTTTTAAAGCTTACATCCGTATTTTATACGCTTAAGCGTTTTTTAATACTAATATCAAGTAAGCATGAACTAATTACTACGATTTATTATACTATAACGTGAAATCTTCAGCGAATTCAGGTCTAACAAATGGCATTCCTTTTTTTCTTGGATTCAACAATGTGGGCTTTCAACCGTTTGATATTGTTAACGTGTTTAAAAGTTGTTTATTTTCTGGTAAAATGTAATTATGGACTGACAGACAATGCTCTAAAATACAAATACTTTCAAAATGTATCCTCGCTCTATACTGCTTTTTGTATTTGCCAAATCCAGGGTATGCCCTGTCGCTATATGATGTAGAACCAAGGATAAGATTAACTAGCGGAGTCGCTCGCTCATTCCACGTCGTCTCGCTATGCTCGAGGAGCTTTCATGCTGCAACCCTTGTGCTGCTGACAAACATTCCACGTCTGAAACGATCAAGCAAATGGTCAGAGTGCAGTACGCGTTTTTCGTCAAGCTTTACTGCATAAACAAACGATAACCATAAATCTTCCATCAGTCTGGCCATCCGAGAGCTACGTGCGCGTCGATCCAAGCGTCCAGTAATTTCTTTGATTCCGAGAGCATCACAAAATCATGTGCTTATTATTCCGACGCAAAATAATTGTAATTACTGCGGATAAGTTCGTCCATCACATTCCTAAGCGGGCCTGCATTTCATCTGCATCATTCCCAATATACGATTTGTTTGTTTGCGCATTTGTACGTCTTATCCTTAAGAAGTAATCCCCTATGAAGGTGAGAGATGAAAGATTGAGAGAGAGCAAAGCGATACACATATTGAAAATGTTTACTTTACGTGGAAATCGCTCGCTCTGCTCGTTCAATCCACGCATCACCGTGCTTCAGAAATACGAATGTTTGGCACCATCCCATGCATCAAGTCAGTTGCTACAAAACCCGCTTTGCTCGGACTGATTATTTCGATGTACTGATTATTTCGATGCAAACTAATTGCAAATGTTGCTCACATTTCGTTCGTCACATTCCTAAGCATATCTACATTTCACCTGAATCATTACAAACATACGATTTGTTTGTTTGCACGTTTGTACATCTTCTCCTCCAGAAGTAATCCCCTACGAAGATGAGATAGCTGATTTATCGACAGCTGTTTTGTGGGTGGCTGATTTATTGGTTGCTTATGTATATGTGGAGATTTCTTGCTGCAACACTTATGATACAGACAGACCTTCCACATAAAAAAAACGATCAAGCAAATTATAAGAGTGTAGAATGCGATATCGGTTATCTCGAGAGAAAGTCAATATCTTTTTACGTCCAAACAGGTAAGCAAAAAGATCAAGCAATTTATCAGAAAAGCGCGGTTCTGATGACAAACGCTGATTTTTGTTCGCTTCGCTCACTCAATCTGCGCAAACATTTCCTCAGAAACGTGACTGAATCAATGTAACCACCAAGAACCACACATCACTTGTAATGTACTATACACTATACTATACAATTTATATGGGTTTTCTTGTTTTAATTTAAGTATATTGTTCTTTACGTCCTGCTCAGTACAGATTTTTTTCATGGGCGTTTTATCACTTCACTGTCTGATGATCCCTCACTTGGAGAAACATCTGCAGAACGTCAGATGTAATCTCCTACGATGAGAGATTAAAGAGAGCATCTAGGTGAGAGATGAAAGATTGTGAGAGCAAATCGAGACACACATTGAAAGTTTTAGTTTACGTGGAAATCGCTCGCTTTGCTCGCTCAATCCACGCACTGCCGTGCTTCAGAAACACGAATGTCTCCGTGCTTTAGAATCCAAGAAAATGGATTCCGTGCTTTTAAAACCAGGTCTATGGGTCTGTTTTTTCCATGCATCAAGTAAGTTGATACACATTCAGGTCTACCCATCCTTCCATCCATCCTTCCTTTCTTTCATCCATCCTTTTTTCCATCCTTCCATCCTTCCTTCCTATCTTTCACCCATCCCTCCTTCCTTCTATCCTTCCATCCATCCTTCCTTCCTTCCATCCTTCCTTCGATCCATCCATCTATCCATCCTTCCTTTCTTCCTTTCTTCCTTTCCTTGCATCATTTCTTAATTCCTTACATCCTTCCTTCGATCATCCATCCTTCTATCCTTCCATTCATCCATTCATCCATTCATCCATCTCTCCTTCGTTCCATCCATCCTTCCTTCCTTCTTTTCATCATTCCTTCCATCCTTCCATCCATCATTTCTTCCGTCCTTCCATTCTTCAGAAACACGACTGTTTGACACAGTTTTAAGACCAAATCTATTGTTTTGATTTTTCCTTGCATCAAACCAGTGAATACAAAACCGATTTTAAGATCTATACATTGTGTGTTGCAAAATACGTCGTCCGTGCATCCTTTTGATCTCTTTTTGATCGAGGAGGTTTTGAACAAACTATGACGTCATGAACGAACCTAATGACGTCATGAACAAACATCATGCGGGTAAAAAAAAACTTTGACGTTAGTTTTTCAGGTTCTTTCTCATATTTGAGGGTAATAATATCAAGTTACAGCGATGAAAATAGGCCTATTAAAAGCGAAATTTAATTGTCTTTGGTTTGGTCCTACTCCCATCTTTGTAGGTGCCTTGCTTCCAGAGGAGTAGAGGTACAAACACGCACGCACGCAGGCATATCATATGATTTAATTCTGTAGACTAGCGGAGTAGCTCGCTTCGCCCGCTCATTTCGCGTTATCTCGCTGCGCTCGAGGAGATTTCTTGCTGCAACACTTATGATACAGACAGACCTTCCACATAAAAAACGATCAAGCAAATTATAAGAGTGTAGTATGCGATATCAGTTTTCTCGAGAGAACATTAATATTATTTTTTTACGTCCAAGGAGTCAAGCAAAAGGATCAAGCAATTTATCAGAAAAGCGTTGTTTTTGATGACAAACGCTGATTTTCGTTCGCTTCACTCACTCAATCAGCGCAAACATTTTCTCAGAAATGTGGCTGAATCAATGTAACCACCAAGAACCATACATCACTTGTTATTTTGCTTTAGTATAAACTTTATATTGGTTTTCTTGTTTTACTTATTTTAAGAATATTCTTCTTTACGTTCTGCTCAGTACAGATTTTTCCATGGGCGTCTTATCACTTCACTTTCTGATGATCCTTCACTTGGAGAAAAATCTGCAGCACATCAGATGTAATCTCCTACGAAGATGAGAGATGAAAGATTGATAGAGCAAAGCGAGACACACATTGAAAAGGTTTACTTTATGTGGAAATTGCTCGATTTGCTCGTTCAAACCACGCACCTCCGTGCTTCGGAAACACGAATGTTTGACACCGTTTTTATAACAAAATCTATTGTTTTGATTTTTCCATGCATCAATTCATCAATTCATTGGTTAATACAAAACCAATTTTAAGATGTACATGTGGTGTGTTGCAAAATACGTCCTCCGTGCATCCTTTTCCAGATCATCTCTCTTCGCTCGAGGAGGTTTTCATGAACAAACTATGACGTCATGAACAAACATGAAGAGGGTTTAAAAAAACGAACTTCGACGTTATTTTTTCAGGGTTTTTCGCATATTTGAGGGTTATAATATCAAGTTACAGCGATGAAAATTGGCCTATTAAAAGCGAAATTTAATTATCTATCGTTTGGTCCTACTCCTATCTTTGTAGGTGCCTTGGTTCCAGAGGAGTAACGGTACAAACACGCATGCACGCACGCACATCATATGATTTTAATTATGTAGATTTATGGGAAGGAAATCTTTTGTTCGAGGTCTGGTTCGTCACACCAATATGCGATGCTGTTCACTACATCTTATAAACTACGTTATTCCTATTTAATTTAATTATTTTTCTTAACCGAATTATTTTTCTCGCAAACTAGCCTTAACTTGCAAAGCCAAACTCGGCCAAGAAAAATAACCAATCATATACAGTAATTAAAAAAACAGGATTAACGTAGTTTATTAGATACTATGGTGAACCGACATGCACAGCGTCATATATAGGTTGACAAAATAGACCTCGAATAAAAGACTGGCTACCCATAAATTTAATCTTAAATACAACGACTAATAAATTCCTTGGTTCTGCATCATCTAACGACAGGGCACAACCAGGTTTTAGCAAATAAAAAAAAATTATCTTTCACGAAAGACAATACAGACCTAGGATAAATTTTAAAAGTATTTATTTTTCTTCACAACCAGTCCACAATCACATTCTAACAGAAAATAAACAACTTCCGGAGTATATTCTAGTAATGCTTAAATTAGGTATTACGAATTTTTCTCACTAGGGGGCTGTGTATATAAGCAAAAAAACATAAAATCTCGTTCCTCCCCCCCTGCTTTCTTCAGTGAATGGTCACGTTCCCTATCCGTCTTAGTTCATTTAATTTTTTTTTAACTTTTGATGTAGCCTAGCCTTGTTGATGGAGGATGACTCTTTAAGTATATTTTATGTGTTGATGCTCGCCATTTGGATGAAGTGTGATGCTTAATAACGGGTAGTTTTCTGACCTAAAACGTCGCTTCTTGTGGATTTTTGTGCACCTTTCTGGCTTGCTCTAAGTTTATTACCGACTTGCACTTCGCGAGGGGGCGTTTGGTTTCACCAAAATACTCCCCCCAAAAGTAGCACAATAAAGCGTGAAATTAGGGATTAAACAGGACGGAAAGCCAAATGGGCTTAAACAGGGTTAAATAAATACGAATGCGAACCTATTTACGTTGCCTTTTGGGCTAAAATAACAGCCTGCCTGAGCAGGATATTGAACCCACGACCTTTGAAACCAAATGTCCAGGTCCTACCGCTGAGCCATACTGACACGACCCAAGTAGAACAAGGTATAGCGTGTACTACACCCCTAACAGTGTTGCATCTAAACAGTATCATCCAAGATGCGCCGTGGGTTACCAGTTGTTCTACCTGATCTTTTATTTATTGCATCCTTGTTGGACCGTTCTTCCATAACGGCAGCTTTCAGGTCACTACTCACCAAACTATGTAAGGATAAACTAGGGAAACCAAAGCCGGTAAATGATTCATGTCAAATTCAGGACTTAGACAAAGAATTTGATTTACAACCAAACATTAATGTCTAGTAGCATGATTTGTGATTGAGGTCAAAGATTCATGAACCCCCAATTTCCTTCGCCTCCCCCTCCCGGCTATAAATAATGACTAAACCATTGCCGGGAGGGGGAGGTGAAGGAAATTAGGGGTTCATGAATTTTCCAGGTGTCGTCAAGCAGGGGAGGGGGGGGGGCGTAAAAAACACACTGACCAAACCGGAAGAAAAAGTTAATTTTGGACCTCAAAAATGACACTTTCATTAGTCAAAATTTTTAAAAAGCATTAGATTCTGGGGGGAAGTTCCCCAGACCCCCACATGATGTGAGTGTTTATAAGGTTTTCAAGCTATTAGTACCAATGCTGCAAGTATAGTTTTTACAACGAACTTTGTGGAGAAGCCTTGGCACCTGGTTTCTTGGCTCCTTCTGTCTTTCAGGTGCTGACTATTTTACGGATGTGGGCATACAAGCAAACAGTGCGTTCATCAAACTATGAATCTCGACAAGTGGTGGGTGTAAGGAAAATTTTATAGAAAATTTTAACCCTACATGTCTTTTCGTCAAAAACTTGACAAGTATCCTTACAACTAATGGTAACTGTCGGTATGGAGAGCTACTTACTTAATTTTGCTACAGCACTAATCTTGGCTACAATCTCAATAGGTATACGAAAAACGCATTTTTTTCTTCACGTTATTTTACGACCTCGAGTGGGGAGGGGCAACATTTTTTCAGGGTCTCGAAAGGGGCGGGGGGGGGAGGTCATCGATAATTTGGTGGCTACATTTTTATTTCCTTCGGTTTTCCCTCAGCCATAAATAATGACCGGTCCCTAAACCGGGAAAAGGGTTCGAATTAATATAACGAAAAAGTGGAACAACACCTTGGCATAATGATCAAAGAAAGAATTGAGGATCGGGTCATGCTAGCTACCAGATTGGCTGTGGTTGTGAAACGTCCATAAATTAGAAAATAAAAACGAACTCGTAAGCCGTAACATTAACAGAACTTTTTATAGCCGACGAAAATATACATTACCTGTGTTATAGCAGTTTCCCCCCTTTTGAGCATTTATTCCCCTAGAAGTTTGAGTATTGTCTTCCCTGCCGGGCTTGTACGGTACTGCGCATAAGCGGGCTTGGGCCAACTTATGTAAGCTCCAGTGCAGCGTCCTGTTGGCATCATTTCTCCTAGGGTTATCGCCACGCGTGGTCTCTCTTTGAGCATCCCCTTCAACGTTACGCACAGGATTCCACGTTCCATTCCGTTTACCGCCGTCCCACGGATGTACGTTACCTTCATTCCCACTTCAGTGGTGGCCCTTCCGTTCCCCATAAGTGTGTCAATGGAATTTATTCATTCTGTCGTGGACAGTTCCTCTTCCCCCGTTCCGAGCTCATCTTGTGTTGGGGCCGTTCCTTTGGGATCTCTCCCATCTTCCATTCCCCTTCCGGGGTCACTCAACACTTAGTACACATCTCGGATCCTGCCTTTCCATTCCACACGCTCCCGTTCCGCCTCCAGACGGGTCCTAGCCACCATTACAAAGGACAGCCTTTCTTTGCCCGTTCCGGGTTCGTCACGTCCGATTCACGTTCCTTGTCCCGCTGTTCCTCTCTGCCGCCGTTCCTCGAAGCCTCCGTTCCCCTTGGCTTTTGCCTAGGGCGGCTAATGTCATCGTTGCGTTTGGGTGGTATGCAAATCAGTTTGGATGAGCAACGTTCTTCAACCTCGGCTCCCTTCCCCTCTGTACATTGCTGCTGCGCAACCTTCTTGGGTTGGGCCATTTCACTGCCTACTGTCAGCTTTCGCCTTCCTTCCCTCTGCCATTAGATGCTGTTGTTTAAATCAAAGGGTATGATATCCCTCCGTGCCGTCACCATCTGCGCATCCTACTGTGCAGGCCTCTTCTCTTATATATACTCTGACGATGCAGTCCGCTCGTCTTTCTTCGGCCTTTGGCCTATGCAGCTGTGCTAATCACTGCTCCTTAACAGGTCCAATCTTCGGACCTCAACCTACGTTCCTTCGTTGATACGTCCCTACATTCCTACCTTCCCACGTCCCTAGATTCCTACCTTCCCACATCCTTACTTTTCTTCGTTCATACATTTCCTCAACTTACGTTCCTTTGGGACGTTCTCCTGCGGCCTGTTTTGGTGTTGGATGGTTTTGTGTGTCCCTCACACGTCCATTCCGGCTTCCACGTTCCTCGTTGACACCAGCACGACCCGACCAGTGCTTCTTTCCTCAAGACGACTTCGTTTCGAACCGAACCTTCGGTCCATGACTCCCACTTTCTCGTTCCTCTGGAATGCTGGTTACTCTCACTACTGCATTACTCAAGGAGAGTTTGTACGCTTTCTTTGATAAATTGATTCCGGCCTCCAGCACGACCAGGATCACATTTCTCATGTCATCCTTCATTACCCCTGCTAAACCTCGGTCTGGTAACGGGGCAGGGAAGGGGGGACGCTTGCACCACTTAGGAACACCAGCATCTTGTCACTACTACAAACGCCGATTTACCCTTCTCCTGAAAGGCCTATTCCAACTTCGGACCGACACTTTGATCCCTCCAAGAATCCCAATCCATCCTCTGTTCCCCTAGGACAAGGGGAACTGGCACTCGACAATGCAACCAGCATTCTGATACTCTTGTCTCCTATCCCCAGTTCCCTGCTTCCGTTTCTACTACACTACTGACGCCACTCATTCTAGTGAGCCAGGTTCGAATCTCGGAACAGGACTTCATAAAAAAACCGAATATTCCAGATTGAGCTTTGCTGACACGATTCCGTTGGTTCCCCATTCCGCCATTCCTACCAACTGGGGTTCCATGATTCGACCAAACATGCTATCCTTTCCTTCCACAGAACGGTCGTTCTTCACGGCAGGCTGTTCGAGAGCTTTTACTTTCAAGCAGCTATCTCACCTGGCTATCCTGCTCTCCGCCTTTCAACCTTGTCTCCCAGCTATGGAGCCGTGCCATCCATTCTGCTCTCCGCTACATCATTCCTATGCACTATCCCTCGAACCTACATTCCTTGATCATCTCTCCTTGGAGGCTCACAACGCGTGGTCGCCCTGAGCATTCCCGTTCCACATTCCGCCTCCGCACGTTCGCATCATCAATCCACGTACCATCACTCCTGCATATGGCACACACAAGAACAGCCTGCATTCTTGACATCGATCAATTCCCCATTCCCTCCTTGGGAGGACTGGACCCATATGATATTTCCTACCGTCTCTACGGTTTCTTCTCAACGGTCTGCGTTTCGTCGTCCCTGTGACAAATACATGCGACCTCAACTATTGCTTTAACTCTCGCCAATTCCGCGGTTCCTTTCGCGGAACCCATTGACACTTCATTCATTCCGATGGCGTTCCGCCTCCGGTCCCCATTCCTACATGATTCTACATTCCGGCAGTCCCTGCATTCCTGTAGACACGTTCTTCGTCCCTGCATTTCTTAGAATGCGTTCCACGATCATGCGTTCCTTGCTGCACCACTTCGGGCCATCTGCTATGCTGTTCCGACGTTCCGCTGGTTTTATAACTGCTCGGGGTCGGCACCAGGACCTGCTGTTCAACCCATTGCTGCTTGTCAGCTATGCCTGCAGGCAGTGTATCAAAGGTTTTCGCCACCCTTCGCAACCTTCCACATCGATCTTCTGCAGCCTACCTTAGGCTTTTCAGTTCGCAGTTAGGCCCTGCACAGTTCAACGCCTTCGGTTCCTTACCAATCCTCTTCGTCATTCCAGTTTGCTGCTACCTGCTCCTCTCGGTTATGGCCAGATTGTCCTACCACAGGCTGCGTCTCATCATCCCTCTGACAACACCGTTGTTACTAACAACAGCAATCACCACGTTCCTGACACTTAGTATCTACTATTCCCATTCAGGTCGTACACAGTGTTCCTTTCTTTCCAACAGAAGGTTGCGCTAGCTCCGGAGACCTCGATTCTTGCATCCCCATTCCACCAAAGACGTGCCTCAATGAGGCAATGGTTCTCTTCACGACCACTTCACCAGTCTCGCCCTTCGAATTCCTCAATCCAGAGGACATTACTATGTTCATGGGCATCTACCTCCTACCATTTCGATACACATCTCTACCATTGCGATCCTTGTGATTCAGCCTAGCGGTACCGTTAACACCTCACCGACCCCATGAGGACTGACTCCTAATGACTTGGAATCCAAGTCCTTTGTCCTTGAAAACACGACTTGTCAGCAATCTCTTCACTGAACTCAAATTTTTAGCCACAACTTGCCCGTTTTCAACACAGAGAACTACTTCACCGCTTCCGCACCTTCCGTTTTACCAGCCCGTCCCTCAAAGTGCTCTCCCTCTCGTTCCACCTTGACAAACAACACAGCTTTCTAAAGAACGAGTTCATTCCATCTAGAATCTAGCAAGGCTAGATTTCAAGCACAGTTCATTCTCCGATCATCCGATTCCGTCTGCTACCTTTGGGGACCCAGGTCCTTCCCAGCATCCTAGTTCCGCTTCGGCAGCAGTCTTCCTTTCTGCCTTCTGGAACCTACAACACACCGTTCACCCTGTAGGAATGATCACGGCTTTCTCTTCAAGCCACTACCCTCTGATCACGTCCCTGCTCAACCTCCATCGTGTATAGGTTTGCGTGATGCAACCTGTCTCATCTTTCTTCAACTCGCATTCGACGTCGTTGTGCTTTCCCAGACCACTGCGGTCCTCCATTCTGCAATTAAAATTAACACCTTCGGCGACATTACTATCAGTAACAGGAGAACGGAACCAGCACGTTCCTCTCCCTGCCAAAAACCGATCCGCTTCTCCCGTCCTCTTCTTGAAACATACCCTCATCAGGGGCTAAAAAATACGGATTCCGTCTTCCATCCGCCCCGCCACTCCCTCGTCTCCTCCTATGACACTTCGTCCGTTCTTGCCCTTCATCATCCTCTTTGGACGATTTCTTCATCTTCTGGGCAAAAGAAGCTGTCACTTCTCCATCTCCAAAAAAAAAACGACTAAAATAAGGAACGACATAAACAACATACTCCATACATCAAAGGTTCCAACATGCACTCACAAAGTCCTTGCCTTCCATCTACAATTCCAGACCCTACACGACCAGAAACCTTCATTCTGTTCCTTCACTTATGAGACTACCTAACGTTTCGTTCTTGGTGTCATGTTCATCATAATAGAAACATCCTCAAGTCATCTTTCTTCCAACAAGGTATGGTGTTTCAATGTGTAATTCTGATTACTTACCTTGTACCCCTTTGTCGTTAAGACCCCTGCATGCGGTATACAACCAATTTAATAACATAGCGCAACCCGCATTCCCCAATCTCACCTCTTACAACAACCACTCGTCCTCGAGTCTTGCTGTCGTTCCGACTTGGTCGGCACGGTGAAGTTGGTTGGGAAAAACAGGTGTGCCTTCATCGGGAATTACATTTCCTTGGGGACGCCGGCTCGTACAGCAGGAGACTTGAACCTAGCCCTCCACCAGGTGACAAAGTTTGCTATAAAACAGGTAATGATATTTTCTTCAGCTGTAAAAAGACTAAAATTGCAGGCCCGAACTTGCTTAATTTTAGTTTTTATTGCCTACACGAAAATAGACATTACCTGATTTCTCGCCCAAGCCTCCCCTCCATGAGCTAGGTTCTGGAATGTGGAGAAATAATGCTGACAGGACGCTGCGCTGGAGCTTACATAACCTGGCCCAAGCTCGTGCTTGCGTAGTACCGTACGAGCCCAGCAGGGAAGCCAACACTCAAACGTCTTGGGGAATAAATGCTCAAATGGGGGAAAACCGCTTTAAAACAGGTAATGCATGTTATCGGGTAGGCAATAAAAACTAAAATTAAGCAGGTTCGGGCCCTGCAATTTTAGTCTTTTCTGTAAGGTGTCTGATACTGCAGTGTTGCTGTACTGCTTATTCCACTGCTTAAACCTTACTGCTGTATCGAATTTTTTTTTGGCCATTTTTACTTTCGCACATGATAGATCAGCTGATTGGCTAGTGTATCATTAGTAGTGTGGTGAACGGAAAGTAGGCGACGTGACTGAAGAACACTGTCAAAATTTAGCAAAGAAAGTAATCGAGTGTGTAGCCTTACGTTATTCTTCATTTTGTTGGGCATGAAAAGTTTTGAAATTTAGGCTCTGGTTTTAACTGCATTTACTTGTGTAATGGTCAGATACACCAGTGGGGTTTCATAATTATGGACTTAACAGTACAGAAAAATTGCAGTATCTGAAACCTTATAGGAAAAGTTATTTGTGTTCCTTTACTGTTTTGACTTCGGATAAGTTAAATCTTGCCTCAAGCGTCAAACGAGTTCGTTTTCGTTTTCTAATTCGTTGTACTTGGCGTACTATACAGCTTAAATTAAATTGAGTGTTGTAAATTAATTAAGGTTTGCACAAACCATTATGGAAACAAACTCTTTAATCAAGACACGAGCTAGTGTGTCGCCCGCCAAGATGATAAACGATAACACCTATCCAGATATAATATATACAATCACGTTATTGAGATACAGAGCAAAGTGTACTATGTTTACAAGAACACTAAAATGCTTTGTTTACAACATAATGACATAAACTACATGCATAATAATATACTAAATCATTGAAACGGCAGGAAAATCCTTAGCTAGTGGCTGGTTCCTATTAACATGGGTCAATTGACGCTCCTCGCAAAACAACGACCCGTCATTGATATCACGAAAAACATCTGTCAATAATGGCTAACACAGCTGAAAGTCTACACTGGCTTCAGCTTGGATGGTGCTGCAAAACCCAAGGACCAACAGTCATTCTTTGGTTGATATAGACTGTGCAAAATTACTTGTCATCAACCGTGCATTCCCCTGCGCTCGTCGTTTTTATAGGATACATCAACATGGCCCTTCAAACTTTTGATGATTCTTAAGGGTCAGTTAACATGGCCAGATTTGAAGGAATTGAGCTTTCCGGTAATGTAAAATGAGGTGTTTTTTTTCTCTAAAACTTCAGAGGACCTTTTCTTTCTTTTACCATATAACCCACAGAATGTGTAAACTCTATGCGTTGGTGCAATGGCACCTCCAGTAGTCTCCCCAGTGATATGCGAATATCCAGGTGGCCAATACGATACTGCTTCATGCTTTTTCCCATGTCTATCATAAACCGCTTTTCGAACGCCATCATGGTCGATCCACTTTAAGATTAAGAATATGCAGGGCAAAAACTATTTTTTTCGACGCTATGTTGGTCAGCCATGTTAGAATTTTAGCAGCAGTTTAATTTTTATAAAACCTGAATGGGATATGTTTTATGAAGATGTTATTCTGAATATTCCGAACAAGCCAATGTTCAATCTAGTGAACCATTTAGTAGATGTACATTCCAGGCAAAGTCAAAATCCGAAAATTTTCCCACCCCCCCCAAAAGAAGAAAATTTTATTCATCATATTTTTCTTAACCCCTTCACCTACATTATTCCTTCCCTGTGCTGTACTTACCACGAATTTCACCCCAAGCCTCATCTAAAAAATGATCAGCCTTATATCAGTTCAGCCTTAAATCAAAGATTATTATATTTTCATTCGTTCATCGATCAAACAGACAGACCGGCAGCACAACGCACAGCAAAGAGCCAAATCGTCGAGTTGAAATGGAACCTGTTTCACTTCAACCACTCGGTCAACAAGTGCGCACAGGAGCTTTGTTTCCCTTTTTCAAGACTTTTCTCTCTTTCTTTTAGCCAGGGGTGTATTCCTAAAATTTGGAGCTCTGCAGTGGCCGATCTACAAAAAAGGGGTCAGCATCTGATCCTACAAACTATCGCCCTATCGCTCTTACCTGTGTCGCCTGCAAGCTTATGGAATCCATTATACGGGATGTTATTTTGAAGTTTTTTGACGTGAACTCCATTATAAATCAGGACCAATTTGGGTTCCTTCCCAATCGGTCTGCCACGTTACAGTTGTTTAGTGTTCTTGACCTTTGGACTGGTGCACTTGACATCGGTATCCATGCAACACCATTTATTTCGATTTTAAGAAAGCCTTTGAATATGTGATTCATCGTAAACTACTGTTTAAACTGACCCAAAGTGGCATTGAGGGGGACTTAGCTCGTTGGATTTCGGCTTTTTTGGCCAACAGAACTCAAGGTATCTGTTGCTAATACACTCTCATCGGGTGTATCCGTACCTTGCGGAGTACCTCAGGGCTCCGTCCTGGGCCCGTTGCTTTTTGTTGTTTATTTGAACGACCTTTGCTTTAGTAATGAAAATGCTTTCGGTTTTAAATTTGCAGACGATTTGAAAATCGGCACCGAAAATGTCTTCTCTTTTAGATCCCCTGACCTTGACCTGGAGTGCCGCAGGGTAGCTGAGTGGTCTACAACTTGGCAGCTTCCCATTTCTTCCCACAAGTATTTCACCTTCCACGTTGGTCTCCTTAACCCATGCTCTATGTACCACTTGGAACAGTCTAATCTCCCTTCTGACCTGGAGGTGAAAGACCTGGGTGTGTGGTTTTCCCAGAATTTGAAGCCTTCGCTACACTGTCATAAAATCTGTGGACAAGCTTACTGTCGTGCAGCTATGGTTAATAAGTGTTTTACATTGGGGGATTGGCGTACTAAAGTGTAGGCTTTCAAAGTTTTTGTGAGGCCCCTCTTAGAGTACGCAACCCCTGTTTGGTCGCCACATTTGGTGGGAGATATTGACCTATTTGACGCAGTCCAGCGCAGATTTACCAAGCGACTGCCTGGCTTCCGTGATTTAAACTACTCAGAACGGCTTTCTAAGACCGGATTAAAATTGCTCGAGCTGCGTCGCATTAAATTTGATCTAATCTTGACTTTTAAGATTCTACATGGTCTCTGTGATGTGAGCACTCCTTTCTTCGATTTGGCACCTAACCTATTTGGTACTCGTAGCCACAAATGGAAGCTTGCTAAACAGGCCTGTATTCATAATACTCGGTTAAATTTCTTTTCGGTTCGCGTGGTCCACATTTGGAATGCCCTGAGTGAAGGTACCGTTAACCAGTCCACAGTGCAGGGGTTTCGCCGCTCGCTTGCAACAGAAAATCTTCTGCCCTATTTAAAACGTCCGTTTTAGGATGCGGTATTAGTGGTTCACAGCCCTTCCGTAGTCCTACCACCCTAACGTGGTGAAACTGTATTATTATATTATTATTATATTATTAAACACAATTAACAACACTTTGTGGGGATAAAAAAATCTGCGAATAATTTTATTGAAACCCTGCATTTTCTGCCAAATAAGTAACTGAATAATTATACAAAGTTCGGTCACTATTACCTGCACGAATCTTTGATGCTGGTATAAATCCTTTTTTCAATGCAATCTACAAGGCATTTTGCAACAACCTTTGGGTTTTCTTCGCATGGATTAGGGCGAGTATTTCTATATACGAGCTGTAACCAAAACAAAGGCGAATTAATCTACGTTTGAGTCACGTATCCCAAAAACTTCTACTTCTCGCTTCAGACATGCTGCAGCAGAAAACGCTAGTATCTATTAGCGCGAAGCTCCGTTATGATCACATTTCAATGTAATCTTAGACCGAGCATCACGCAAAAACCACAACAACTATCCAAACCACACTTTGCAGTAAGTAGCACGGGATTCTGGACAAAGTTTATCAAAGAAAAAAAATCCGGAATCAGATTTGGGGGTTGACGAGCCATCAGGGTGACAAAAATGGGCCAATAGCGAAGAGTCCAAATTCAAACAACAACGATACAGGAGGACCGTTTCTAATTGTTAATGGCATGTGATTCTTAAACATTTGATTGTTGATGATAAAAATGCGACCTCACTAGCAGACACGCGTCTGTTAACTGTAAGCAACTAAAAGCATTTTCTTAAACCGATTACCGATTCAGAATGCCTCACGTGATTCCTTACCGACATTTGCAATGACGGTAGAAATCGGGACCGGCAGATAGATCTGTAATAACCAAATTGAAAATATTTTCACTTCTCATCGACAGATTTTGATGTTTGATTACACCATTTTGAAGGTTTTTTCACCAGCTTTCCAATGGTCCAAACCCCAAGCAGATATCTCTTATTATTCAGAAATTACAAGGAACATTTTAAAATTTTACTGCGGATTTGGTATCGGCCAGTTTTGTGTAATGATAGGCTAGGGTTAAAATATTTGATCGATCCAGCCTTTATATTTTGTTATGTTGAGGTAAATTTCCAATGCGACCGAAATTCAAATTGTGGAAAATGTAACTAAAGGTGCAGGGATATAGAAAAACAAAAAGTTAAGGATGAGTGTCCACCTTTCATAGAACGAAAGACGCACCAATAACGTTTTTATGATACTCTCCAGCTAAGTTTAGCTACCTTGGCAGCCTTTTCCTGGTTGAATGACGTTCCTAATTTCAAAGGCCTACCCTTTTTGGCCAAACAGCCAAACAGCAAAGAAAACGTATCCCGCTCCAGTATGTTGACATGGAAATGACGACGGCCCTAGTGTAGATATTTAGCAAACATGATAAAAACGCTAAAGGGCGGTCAGTAATGGAAAATAAGAAAAAAGCTTACTTGATGCACTTGACACGTCACGACACGTAACCAACATTTTATCACGCTTTTAACAAGGTTTGAGAAACCCTTTTTTAAGTGAGAAGGCAAGCTTTATTTTTCTGAAAATAGATCTTTACGTCATAAGGTAAAGTTCGTTTTAGAATTAATATTTTATTTAATAACGATGTAATAGTTCAGTTCAGAACTGACAGTCTTAGAAGGAAGGGGGATTAAGGCTTAATGGTGCATCGACATTGAGGTCTAAAGCATATGTGGCCACAATGCCTACATCAGTCTGAACGCTCCACATGACGTCATGTAAGGTTAACCCGTGACGCGTCACGAACATCATGATGTTGTAAACAGTAATATACCGACTAGCAGACCTGACTATCTCGTCACATGGTTTTATGTTTAAATACTTTGGTTGCCTCAATAAACATGTCATTTGCCTTCCATTACTTTTCTTTATGGAGGCTGTCAAGTTGTCGTCCTGGAGCTTCTGAAGGACATCTGCCACATGTTCCATGTGAGAATCAAAATCCTCTGAGAACAATGGCCACAATGGGAACAAATGGTGCAGGAGCTCCACTTTAGCCGAAAGCCATCTTCTGGATCATGATACTTTCTCTATGTATCCTGAATGAACAGTAGGCCATGCTATCCTCATCCAGCGGGACCTGAATATAGCTTGCCTTAAGTCAATAACGGTAAAGCATTTGGATTTCCCCCAGTATGCCCATCACCTGCTCAGCATTGTTGGTAGTATAATTGTGCTTCTGGCACTGGTCATTCAGCGGGCGAAAATCCAAACACATCCTCTTGTTATCCGTAGGAGCATCCCTCTTAGGAGCATGCAGAGGAACTGTGCTCCACTCGCTAAAGCCCCTTTTGATGACCCCTTCTGCCAGCCAAGAATCAAACTGTGGATCAATGATGGCTCTGGTGGCATGGTTTACTGGTCGTAATGGTGCCCTAACTGATTTTGCATCTGGCTTAAGTTTCACAGTCTGTCTGTACACATGTGTTAAGCCTAGGCTTGGCGTTAAAACACGAGGAAACCTCTTCAGAACCTTCCTTAAGTTCTTCTTCTGTTGGGTTGTGCACTAGGGTGGGCCGAAAATAGTTGTTTTTTTGAATTTTCGCTCCAAGCTAGTACTCAAACTTGGCCTAATAGTCCCACTAGTAAGCCTAAAACGTTTCATTGCAATCAAACAATATATGGGTCTCCCACCTGTGCCTTGTTTAAAGGGCGTAGTGAATTTTAGTGAAAAAAATCGGATTTCCATCCATAGCTTGCTCTTGTTTTGAATATTTATGTCAGGCTAGCGCTAAAACGATACGAAATAATGCTACCAGTAAACCTGCAACATTTAATTACAGTTTTAAAATATTTAGGTCTCCCGTCAAGAAGACCTATAAAGGGAATAGAGGATTTTAGTAACAAAAAAGCAAGTTTTCAAGTGCTTTCGGTCCATATTTCGCTCTTGTTTTGCATATTTATACTAGACTAGCAGTAAAACATGGAAAAACAGTAAGCCTGTAAAATTTAATTACGAATGGACAATATTTAGGTGTCTCACCAGTGCGTATGAGATTCCTCCATCTAATAACTTAATGAATGATAATAATTTCTGTTAAATAAAATTGTTTATTTACTTACCTATATTAAGAATTACGTCCCATTTCCCTCTCCAACCAACCAACTTTAGTCCAAGGGTTCGGTCTTAGCTATGAATATTTTAGTTGGGTCTTTAATTCCCTTTTCGATTCAGGTTTGGGCATTTTTTTGTGTTGTCCAGTGTCATTCGTACATCTCTGCTCTTATGCCCACGTACGGACTTGGATACACCAGTGACCAGTTGTATGTTCTGTACTGCTTGTGTATGGCAAGATAGCTCTAGGATTCCAACTTCTATTGGGATATCTCCACTCAACATACATGATATTAAGTTAAACGGGACAGAAAGCCAATGGGCTCGAAATTGGTTAACTAAATACGGATGCAAACCTATTTACGTTGCCATTTGGACTTATATATGACTGCATGAGCGGGGAATCGAACCCACTAACTCTGAAATCAAAGGCCAAGGTCCTACCACTGAGCCAGACTGACACGGCCTTTTTGAAACGTCCATAGGCAGCATTTAACACGCACACATATACATGTAAGCATACACTTTTCCAATCGTCACTGGAGAGGCGCTTGATTGCGCGCCACACACCAGTAAAGCCGACGAAAGGAACACACAAGAAGCGTGAAATAATGGGTTAAACGGGACGGAAAGCCAATGGGCTCGAAATTTGTTAACTAAATACGGATGCAAACCTATTTACGTTGCTTTTTGGACTTATATGTCAGGCTGCCTGAGCGGGAAATCGAAGGCCAAGGTCCTACCGATGAGCCAGACTGACACGGCCTGGCTCGTCAGTCTGGCTCAGCGGTAGGACCTTGGCCTTTGATTTCAGAGGTCGTGGGTTAGATTCCCCGCTCAGGCAGTCTGACATATAAGTCCAAAAGGCAACGTAAATAGGTTTGCATCCGTATTTAGTTATACATGATATTCCCAGTCTTGATGTGCATTGTGAAAGGAGGTTCTTTGACCGAATTCGAACTCCAGTTTATGAAGTAGACGTATTCCATAGTTTTAGAATTCAGTTCTGTGATTTTGAAGGTTCGAATAATGCTTTTACACTGAATTGTCCTTCCCTTTAGTATTATACGAAGTGCTAGTTTTATATGATTTGGTTTGTCATTGAGTATTACAAGTAAGAGGCTCTGGGAAGCCCAAAGTAACCGTTCCTTTCTACGAAAAATAACCTTGAAAACTGAACCATTCGCAGCGGATTACTGCTGCTATTAGGATCCTCCGTCTGTACATTAGAACTAATAATTCGTCTCAGAATCTCAGAAATCGTCATTTTTGTCGTAAAGGTATATGCACCCACATGGTTTGACATCAAACATAATCCAAACTGGCAACAAGGAACAAGACATCTTTTGAACACGTTTATAAGGTCGCATGACTTGCAAGATGCTGACAAACAAAATCATATAAAGCAACTAACACTCCGTAGAATGGTAAAGGGAAGCACCAATTCAGTATAAAAGCATTATTCGAACCTTTAAAATCCCAGAACTGAATTCTAAAACTACGGAATACGTCGACTTTATAAAAATGGAGTTTGTATTCGGTCATAGAACCTCCTTTCACAATGCACATCATGACTTGGAATATCATGTATGTTGAGGGGATATATCCCAATAGAAGTTGAAATCCTCGAGCTACCTTGCCATACACAAGCAGTAGAGCACATAAAACTGGTCACTGACGTATCCGAGTCCGTATGTTGGCATAAGAACAGAGACGACTACATACGAACGACACTGGTCAACAGAAAAAAATACCAAACCTGAATTGAAAAGGGATTTCATGACCCAACTACAATATTCATAGCTAAGACCGTACCCTCGGACTAAAGTTAGTTGGAGAGGGTGTTGGGATGTAAATCTTAATAATGATAAGTGAAGAAACAATTTATTAAACATAAATGATTATAATTCATTAAGTTATTACATATAGGAATCTACTACGCACTAGGGGAAGACCTACATATTGTCCAATCGTAATTCAATTTTACAGGCTTACTGGTAATACTGTTTTGAAACGTTTTACTGCTAGCTTGGTATAAATTTGCAAACAAGAGCGAGCTTTGGACCGAAAGCATCTGAAAACTTGTTTTTTTTTTACTAAAATCCACTATTCCCTTTGTAGATCTTTGTGGCTACAGCATCGTAGAATAGGATGAGGCGTGGATAAGACAATACTTCAATATGGCTGAATCAAGATGGCGTCGGGGCCCGGAGGTGCTGTGGCAGCTTCAGTAACTAATATTCCTTTGACCAGTGGCTGCATCACATATAATTTGTTTTGGGTATAATTTCTTCAAATTAAGTTGGCTGATTGTGAAGGATTCCAATGGTTTTACTCCAACAAGACTCCTATTAGACTCAACGGAAACTCTTACCTCAACCAAGTACACTGCATTTATACTGCCAAACTCATTTCGCCAATTTACCTTTAAAATATGAATGGCTAGGTTTGGAGGTTTTAGATGGTCATCGTGTTGTTTTTTACACAGCAAGGGATGCTGCAAGCTGTAATACTACGTCACATTTACCAATGCAGCCATAGATGATATTATTTAAGGTTTAGCAAACCAACTGTCGTGAAGGGAAGTAGGTGACATCAACTAGAACTAAGCTGTACTCTTTCGTTATTGTCACTCGTAATACTGGTTATCTTTGGAGCTTAGATTTTCGCGGCTTGTTTGGTTTAAGGAAAATATTGTCTTGGATCAGAATGCTCTACAGATTATTTGGGATTTAGCCCATTTTGAATTGATTTAAATCAAACATCCATATAGTATGTACAATAAATAATTTTACAAGAATTTGTAAGACGGTCAATGAAGACGGTCAATCAAGAACCATTACACGTATTTTAAGCATCATTACCTAAAAAATTATATATGGATCAACCTCTTGCTATATGTAAGTGTAGGCCCCTGAGCCTGAGTGAAGCATCCCTGAACCATCTTGTTGCGCCCCTATTGTTGCGTCTGTTGGGCGTCTGTCTCCTGTCTGTTTTTTTTCATTTTTGCAAGAGGTACAGATCTATGATAAGATCTAGATTTGGCGTTTGTTTAACACCTCTGTAATGTGTAGCACAGACGCAACCCGGACCACTACACTGTGGCTGAGGTTGGCACTAATGACCTTGCTGTCAACGCGCCATTAAGTCTCAATCCCCCCCCCCATTGCGGTGATGAACCCTCCACACCGTATCCTGTTTCTGAAGACACTGCCAAAACCGACAAAGATCAGCTATTTACGTAAAACGTAAATGAAGGATAGGCCAAGCCCTTTTTTCAATGTAGTGGAATGGGAGTACAATCCATTCAAACTGTCTCAAACGTACGATTTCTTATTCAAACATGCTCGAAAACTATCAATATCACACATACACCTATGACAGGGATGATTACTAACTCCAATTGTCATCGTTCTAACCCGTCAACCGTAAACTCTACCAACCTATGATTTAATAAATCAAATCTGATAAACTCCACCATAGTCCTAGGGGTAAGAAAAAAAAAACTACACTTTGTGAAGATAACACCTTCTTTGGTGTACTTCATGTCCACACCCAAGAGAAACTTTAAGGAGGAGGTGCCCACCTGAAACCTGTCCAAAATCCAACAGCGCCGCTGTCTTGCTTTTAAAATGGCTGTCATACAATAAAAAATTCAAAATTACGCTAATATTGTAAGTTTGGTGTCAATTACTAGGTTTTAAGGTCTGCTGAATTAAAAAAAAATGCTGGAAAAAGGTGCATGCACTCTGCACGACAAGTTATCAAAGATGGCGGCAAAATGGTGGCAAAATTCAAGTGTTTTTCCTAATTTTAAAATATACTTAATAAGTAGAGGCAGATTAGAATTTTTCTTCAAAAACGTGAGTTCGTTTGCAATGACTAGTAACTATGAAACATCAGGTCAAATCCGTAAGTGTAGTGTATTCGTAATTAGGATTTAAGTTGTGGCTGTTTCTCTATGCTGTAATCCAGCATTTTTCTTCAATTCACCGTAAGTTACGTCTTTAAAGCGATGTTGTACTAGTTTCAATTAAGATAAATGGATGTATTTAGACTTAGATATCAGGTATCGATGTATATTTTTCTTCGCAGATTATTAGAATTATTTACTGTAAATAGGAGTTGTATATCCGTTGTAGTGATGTGCATTTTGTATCTATTTACTACAAGTTACATCATTAAAATGCTGCAATAGCTGTTCTAATTATGATAAATAGATGTAAGTAGGCTTAGATGAAAAATGGATAAGTATATTTTGGAACAAGGGTGATAAAAACGATTTATTAGCGGAGCGAGCGAGTGAAGCGAGAGTAGCGTAGCCTTTAACGGACACCAAATTGCAAAATGTTGGTCAGTCCGTTAGTTGCACATTTTTAGTCTGGGTGGAGCCCAAACGAAAGGTCGGATTGAAATGAAATTTGGTACAACGTTTCATACCCTAATTAGTACTGCTGAGCCAAAATTTGCTGTAATAATCGAACAATTATTACGGTAGAAATTTTAAAATTTTCGAATTTATTTCTAACAATGACCATTGTAAATTTGGAATCCTGAACAGTTAAGGAATTCCGACGAAGCATACATCATGCAAATGGTATTCAAGTGAACTTTAAAAAACACGGCAAATTTAATTTTTTGTTGCTTCTTTTTAGCTAATAATCTTTTTCGACGTAACTCAATGAAATAGTATCATTTGAACTGCATTTAACCATACAGTAACAAACGCAACCAAAAAACAAAAGGTTTCCATTAACGACACACGTCAGTTTCATTTGAAAAGAGAACATTATACAATTCAACATGGCAACGAAAGTGGCGTCTACACTAGAGATGGGAATCCCGAATATGAAACCTGAAATCGTCGTATCAAGGCCAAGCGGTCTTATAAAAATTTAGCTGACAGCAGACGAAACAGGAAGGCACGAAACACGAAACAATAATATGCCTGCATCTCTCAGTTTATGCTGGTTCCCATGGTAACGTGGAGCTCGAAACCAAAAACCGTGTTGCATCGCATGAAGGATTAGGCCTAATCTCGAACCGCTGTTGTTCGCTGCTACTCACGAAATTAAATCGGCGGTAAATATTAGGCCTAAACGTTAAAAATTAGGCCTAAAACGTAAAACTAGGTCTAAAAGCTAACACATTTTTAACCTAAATTGTGATGGTTATTTCTTATAGATTATAATAATAATAGAGATCGCTGTTGCAGTGTGTGATAGAGGTGTGTGGCTCAACATTTTCGTTGGTGGCGATGTCGAGTCTTATACCAAAGCAGTATTGTGAATCTTTTGAATCTTCTGACTATTGTTAAAAACTATCGTACTGATGATTGTTTGGCTTGCAGTTAAACGCCTATTAACGCGACTACTACTTGCTCAATACATCTAAATCTAAATCTAACGCCTTATTATTAATATTTTAACAGGCGGACTACATTTTGCACAGCTGTTCCTGTAAACAATGTAAGAATTATTGCCAGCGAAAGCTCAAACAGCGGTGGCCAAACATGCTGTTTTATTTTTATTTGCGGGGATGGGCCACATCTTTAGTGTTGGCTGTGAAAAGAGGCTAATAACTAAACAAAAGCTAAATGCTGAAGCAAACGAAAGCTTGTTAACGTAAATTTGACACGTAGCATATCCTATATTTAAAAAAAGGCTAAAACAAGAAAAAGACCAACACAGAGCAGCAGCAGCAGTACGTCACTCCAAAAGGCAAACAGCCCAACTTAGCCCAATAAGTAACACGCAGATTTTTTACAAATGTGGTAACGTCATTAAAATAAAAACTAAATATAAGTTTGAAATGAAGATCCGTTCGCTCCGCCTACAATAGGCCCAAAGCCTGTTTCCTAGTAGTAATTAGGAGCTAAGCAACGGCAGTTTATCTGCATTGTGGTGTAGAGTACTTTTTGAGTATATTTACCACAAAATACATCTTTAAACTGTTTCACTAACCGTTCTAATTAATATAAATGGACGTAATTAGGCTTAGATGAAAGATGGAGATGTACGTTTTCCAATAGGTTAATAGAATGGTTTATCGTAATTAGGAGGTAAGCTACAGCTGTTTATCTATAATGTAGCTTTCTTCTTCAATTCATCGCATGTTACAACTTTAAAGTGATGCGGTGTCAGTTCTATTTATGATTAATAAATGCAATTAGGATTATATGAAATGTATATTTCAACACATGTAATAAAAACGGTTTATCCTAGTTAGGAGATAAGCTATAAGTGTTTATCTTTGCTGTAGCTCCATGCTTACTTCAATACTCTGTAAGTCACATGTTTAACATGATGCAGTGGCAGTTATAATTATGATTAATGGATGTATTTTAATTAAGCTTGTTGTAAAAGATGCATCTTTATCTTTCACCCAAGCCGAATTATATCCATTTATCGTAATTAGAATGGCTACTGCATTAGTTTAACGATATAGCGTCTGGCAAATAAGACACAAAATCTACATCACTACAACGTAGATAAATTGTCGCAGCTTAACTCGTAATTACAATAAATCGTTTAATCTATCCATGTTGAAAAATACACATCTCCACCTGATATCTAAGCCCAAACACGTTCATTTATATTAATTAGAACTTCTACCGCATCACTTTAAAGGTGTATCTTACGGTGAATTGAAGAAAAATACAGTGCTACAGCATAGAGAAGCTGCCGCAGCTTAGATCGTGCTTATGAACACTGCGGATTTGACCTGTTGTTTGCTAGTTACTATAATCATTGTAAAAGAACTCATGTTGTTGAGCACTAATACAAATCTGCCTCTATGTTACAAGTTTACTTTTAAATTACGAAAAACATTGAATTTTGGCACCCTTTTAGCCGCCTACATGGATATCTTGTTGTGTGGAGGCCTGGCACCTTTTTACAGCATTTTTTTTTAATCCAGCAGACCTTAAATCCTAGCAACTAGCACCAAACTTACATACATTAGCATAATTTTGAATTTAACTGGACCCTTTTAAAAGCAAAATGGCAGCCGATTTCATTTTTGGACAGGTTTCAGGTGGGCACTCCTTCCTAAAAGTTCCTCATGGGTGTGGACATGAAGTACACCAAAGATGATGTTATCCTCACAAAGTGCAGTTTTCTTGCAAAATTTGCTGCTTACACGCAAGACTATCAGAAGCAACATATTTCACGTTTGGATGTTTTACCATGTGAGTTCCATCACATGTGAAAAAAATAGGGTTATGATAATCTACCATCTCTTTTCCTTCCAGTTTGATTAAGCAGTGGCTGTAGCTCCCGCAAACCTTGTCGCACTATGATTCTTTATTCAGTCCACCAAGAGTAATACAGTGACAATAAAACAGCCGATTTACCTAACGGCATAAACAATTAGTCCGTCCTTCCGCTTTGTAGCATACATTTTTTGTAAAACATCTCCTCTCAGCATTGGCCGATTACATGACTGAATTCAGTACACCTAGCTCGAAAAATATAGAGTAAAATCAACTATTTGCTTCACGATGTAAATGTAGGTCTACAGCTGCCCCCGTCTGACAGTCTGATTGAGATAAAGCCTTCACCTCTCTAAAACTTGTCAGAATCAACAGTTTTCTATCACTGCCCTCAAGACCATGGAAAATGACAACACGGTCAACTCTTAACTTGGTGACATAAACATAGGGCCCTCATGCCCCCTCCCTCTCCATCTATGGTATTATAATTAGGGTACCTTCCAGCCTCTTCAAATCTTGTCATGTTTTATAGTCCATTCCTTCTATCCTTTTGGGGAAGTCTGATTAGGGGAATCCTCTACCACCATCAAATCTAGTCAGACTAAGTTCCGTATTGAGAAAACTATAATCATCAACAATAGAATACACCAAGTTCAAACATAGACTTGTCACGTAGGTAAATATCTCCAAGACCCTTCCCCACCTCTTCCTTGGTGTCATCGACTACTTACGATCCATGATGAGATAATACATTGTCACCATCTTGATGGCCCATGAAAACCACACGCCTCCTGACAGATCAAAGTCCACAAGTAAATAAATGAATCACAGAGTTATAATTTTTTGCCAATTTTGTGCAGGCATGGGTCGCAATGGCGGATCACTGTTGAACAAGTTCGGGTGGTAGCACCCGTTGTTTATGTGTTTTAATTATTTTTATTGTGACCAAGGCCGAAAAAGTTAGACAGAAATTTGAATTCCATGCTGCATTTATGTACTTGATGATGTGCATCGCCGTTTCCATCCTCTGTGATACTTAGCACGTCAATTGGGTGATGAGTCTGTCCCGTTCTGGGACTGTGACCCATCAGGTTTGTTTGTATTTCCTTACTGACAAGGGGATTATTGGAAGAGTAGGTTGAGATGATCATGAAACTAGGGTAGTGGCCTTTCCTGGTTTGTATACACTTCCTACTGAATAAGGAAGTTATAGGGAAAGTGAATCTAGAACATTACATCAAGGAGTGTGGATCTGTGCCGGTGAAAGTTTTCTCATTTTTTTCCTAGGTAAAAGGAAGTGGCTTGTATGGAATATTGTACATTAAATTGCCCAATGCCCTCCTTAAAGGTGACGCGACCCTCTTCTTTGTTTTGGGTTGAGATTAGGTCATTTTTTCCCCCTCAAGGTGTAAATGAAGGAAAGAAACTTTGTAAATTTCATGGTTACCTAACATATGTCATGATTAATCTGGCAATAAAACATGATCCGTGGTATGGCTGATTAAATTAAATTATTGCATTTCTGGATCCGGGTAATACAGGGACGTTGGAATATAAGCAACTCAATATGACAACACAAACAATGATTTGCGTGTATGGCTAGACAAACATACAATCTCACAAATATGATGAATTATACTTAGTTTGGCAGTCAATAAAAAACACACTTTTTAAGGCGTTCACTTTGGTGGTTACATTAAGGGCATGGGTGCATTCTTTCAAGGTAAGAGTTTTCTTCACAGATATTCTGTAGACTGTAAGTTTAATAATTACGGATGCAAACCTATACACCGTTGCCTTTTGGACTTATATGTCAGACAGCTTCAGCGGGGAATCGAACCCGGGACCTTTGAAATCAAAGGCCAATGTCCTACTGCTGAGACATACTGACATGGCCAAAAAGGAAACGTCCATAGGCAGCATTTAACACGCACACATATACGCGAAACATACACATAAATGCTGCCTATGGACGTTTCCTTTTGGCCGTGTCAGTATGGCTCAGCGGTAGGACCTTGGCCTTTGATTTCATACATACAGGGTGTCCCAAAAGTCCCAGTCCAGCCTCAAAACTTTTTAAGGGGTTGAAAGAAACTAGTGAAACTCTGGCAATGTATGTTTGGTTAAAGGATCTAACTTTTTGTATAACCGGCATTACGCATGCCCCCCTTGGGGGGCCCCAGGGGCCACAACTCAGAAACTTCTACTGGTAGGGGGAGGGGAAGGAATACCTTATTTGAAAGGTTTTCATTAGGCGAGTAAAGTGCTGCAACGATTGCTTTGATACAATGAGCCCATCCAAAATTGCAGCCAGTAAAACATTAACAATTTCCTCTACATCCCTATGTCTTACTCAGGCCAAAGACGTATTAAAGGGACGCAGGTGGCAGCAAAAAGCTTCGTTCAATTTAGTTGGATCACACCTACAACGTCTCTTGCGGTTTGAAGCCCAGA
>JAHWFP010079985.1:27613-64930 GCA_023313725.1 Lithobius niger
TCTGGGCTTCAAACAGCAAGAGACGTTGTAGGTGTGATCCAACTAAATTGAACGAAGCATTTTGCTGCCACCTGCGTCCCTTTACGACGTCTTTAGCCTGAGTAAGACATAGGGATGTAGAAGAAATTCTAACTGTTTGACCGGCTGCCATTTTGGATGTGCTCATCGTATCGAAGCAATGGTTGTGGCACTTTACTCGCCTAATGAAGACCTTTCAAATAAGGTATTCCTTTACCCCCATTCCATTGGAAATTTCTGAGGGGCAGACGTAATGCCAGTTGTACGAAAAGGTAAATCCTTTAACCAAACGTACATAGCCAGAGTTCCACTAGTTTCTTTCAACCCCTTGAAAAGTTATGAGGCTGAACTGGGACTTTTGGGACACCTTGTATACGTTAAAAAGGTAACGTAAATAGGTTTCATCCGTATTTATTAAATCAATCTTGAGCCATTGGCTTTCCGTCCCGTTTAAACCATTATTTCACGTTTTCTTGTGTGTTCCTTTCGGGTTCACTGGTGTGTGGGGCACAATGAAGCGTCCCTGCAGTGACGATTGGAAAAGTGTACGATTCATGTATATGTGTGGGTGTTAAATGCTGCCTATGGACGTTTCCTTTTGGTCGTGTCAGCATGGTTCAGCGGTAGAACCTCAGCCTTTGATTTCAGAGGACCCGGGTTCCATTCCCCACTGATGCAGTCTGACATATAAGACCAAAAGGTAACGTAAATAGGTCTGCATCCGTATTTATTAAACCAATCTCGAGCCAATGTCTTTCTGTCCCGTTGAGACTATATGTATCAGCAGAGTATGTTGTTTATTCGTGGAATACTAGAAGAAGGTGTATAGCGTAATATTATTTAAAGTTCACTACGTTCATTTATATTAATTTCCTATCTCGAACTTCATTGTAAATACCATATCGGTACAGCTGATCACCATCAGTGGAAATATCATTAAGGCCACAGATCCTCGCCCACCTTTAACAGCGCATTCCAAGGAAGAGTCAGATTATGCTTCTGCTACTGTCATGGCCTGTGTCCGTGCTCTAGACTCCACTAGTGAGACTCCAATTCAATTTATCAAAGAGGTTTTTTTTTGGGGGGGGGGACTTAATTTTTAAATTATCTTACTTCGGTTTCACATTTAAAACAGTTTCCAGGCAAATGAACTGTACATTGAATGCCTTGTTTGATAGCTGTGAATGGAACCGACTAGGGTGCTGATAGGACTTTGTTGTCGTTTTTATACCATACCCTCGTCTGGTCTACGCTGGACAAAACAGATTCTGCCATAATACCTCCCCAACTCCGTTGGACCAGCACAATGTGACTTGTGCTTATTGTGCCAGCACAGTGGGGAGCTTGTGCGTGGAGACAGGGGAACATTCTTCAGATGCTATCAAGTCCCAGAATCCAATCCACGAGGTAGCCTTTAAATTAACTCAGCATCCTAGCCAATCTCCCTAATATTTAACCATACAAACGATGCTGGTTTATTCGGTCCTTTTCATATTTCTTCGTTTTGTTTCTGAAAGCAAACTGCATGAATTTTGCAAAGAGGAAATGTGAAACCAACAAAATATAAAACAAAGATACTACTTAAGCAAGCTATAGACAAATTCTAAAACAGTAACATAGATACTATACACATATGAATTACCTTCTTACACAGATGAATATTAAAGGCATATTTAGGCAAGTTTACCTGAGTTGCTCTCAGAGAAATGTCCCAGTTTTTCTGGTAATCAAAGACATTTGAATTAAGGATCAGTATGTGCTTGACCAATTCTACATCATTTTCGTCATGGTACATCACCTTAAATGTAGACATTACTTTATAATACGTAGTAAGGACAACTCACGATGCACAGACACAAAATACAAAAATAACGAGTGATATTTCGATGGTAGTATTAAGCAATAAATTCATCAGACAACAAAATGAACACGCGTAAACTGGTCGCTCTAACTGTTAACGTGTAGCTTACTAGTTAAGTATCAGAGATTCTTTTAAAACGTCAAAAACTGTACTAGTTATCTTGGGCACTAGCCAAACACAGAAGGAACTTTTTGCTTTGTTTTGATGAGTAGCATCTATGGTTAAAATTTGATTAGATCTTTTAGGAACAATGACATGTTCTAACAACACGAAGTAGATTTTTATCGATCACTATCTTCTAGAAACCCTGCAATTTGGGATTGTTGTCTTGGTTTTGTATCATGTTTCTTGTACTCTTTACGCCTGTTCTTAACTTGGCTCTCCCTATGTCGTATTTAATTAAATACACTGGTCGATTTTCACTCCCTTTGATTCAGCGCAAAAATATAAAATCTATTAAGACAGGTCCCTATAGAACAAAGGTTAGCCATATTTTTAGGCCATTTGCCCTAATCTACCATTGTAATGAAGTTGATACATTAGTCGTTCTTCAAGTAAGGTGTGAGGTCGATTCAGCGCAAAAATATAACATCTATTAAGACAGGTCCCTATAGAACAAAGGTTAGCCATATTTTTAGGCCATTTGCCCTAATTTACCATTGTAATGAAGTTGATACATTAGTCGTTCTGGAAGTAAGGTGGTACCTCTTCGCTAAAGAAGATATCGTTACTTTTTTCCTATAATGTGGTTTATCAATTCTTCAGAAGTGACAGGATCATCATGATGTTAGATGTGAAAGTTGGAACGGTAAGTCAGCCCATGGAAACATCAATGGAAAGAAGAGAGAGCAACAACTGACAGAATGAAGATGTTAATGATACCTGTAATCGACGTATGCAAATATATACGAATGACACCTTAAAATAAAATACCTAAAAGATGGATTTTCTATCACTTTCTCACTAACATTCAAAGGGACCTCCTGCAAATCGTCGGCCCTTTTTAATTTAATATCGGATTCAATCAAGAAGCGGCCTTCAGATGACAACAACGCTCTACTATAGGTTTCAAGGGCCTTTAACTTCCACCAGCATGTACTAATCGCCTGGCGGAAGAGAGTGGTAATAAGTAGGAGGGACCTGGATGCAACCAACACCAGACGACGTCATAGCTTTCCCCATTCGGTAGTAGCATTAGGGTACCACGTAGAAAACACCATTTGGGCGAACAGGTTTAGCTTCGCCACTCACAATTTGGAATCACGAATGAAAAATTTACAGCAGAAAGACAAAACATGTAGCTATCTGTTCTATCACCACTTATTTGCTAGGAAGAAGATTTGGTAACAAACGTGCACTTTTGTTGCCGAAGATCGAATGCAATAGCTATTCCGTATGGCAGTGAAGTTAGAGAAGCAATAAACATTTGGTTACAAACAACTGTTTAAATATTGGTGTTAATCGACACATTTGAGATGCTGCACCAAGATTGTTATTACGCAGCATTGCATGAGGAGTTTAAGACACCATGGCATTATCAACATAAACAGAACCCAGAAAGGACCTGTACTAGAAGAGAACCACTCTTAAAGCAATAGGAATATTCAACCAAATTTACAACTGTTGGCGAAGTTTGATACTGATGTGTAGTTAACCCATCAATACTAGTAAACATTTGCCTTCGCCTTAAAGGCACTGTTGAGGAATGGCACTTGGCGTGTCGCCGCAGTCGCCGTGAGGAGGTGGTGTTGGCCCGTTTGCGCATTGGTCACACTCGACTTACGCACTGTTTCCTTTTGCGGGGGGTTGACCCTCCTGAATGTTATTGGTGTCGGCGGCCACTTACGGTCCGGCACTTCCTTGTTGATTGTTGCCATCTTGATGGTTTTCGTCGTCGTTTCCATCTTCCGCGTGACATTGTGCGCCAATTGGGCGATAAGTCTGTCCTCCTGTCCGGTGTTTTCCAATTTTTCCAGGAGGTACAGATGTATGACAAGGTTTAGATTAGGGGTTTGAATAATATCTCTGTAATGTGTGGTGCAGTGGCAACCCGGACCACTGCATTGTGACTGAGGTTGGCGCTAATGACCAAGCTGTCGACGCGCCATTAAGCCTCACCCCCCCCCTTCGCCTTAATACATTAAAACTCTTCGATGGTAGGGACAAATTAATAAAACATACCCAAGGAATCCGAATACCACAACAAATGCGCAGCTGCGTCATGAAGTGGTGATTTAACACGAATTTCTATGTACTGTAATCCCCATTCATTCGATCTGTTCACACAATACGGTCAGCTTCTTGACTCATAGTCCTCATTTGCCTTATGGACTTGTAGGGTAACAATCTTACATTATAAACCAAAGTCTCACAGCAGAAATGAAGCAACGACGGCCCCCGAAAGGGGAACAATGAAAACTAGCGAGTGTGTCAATTCTTTGGAAAGAAGTTAAAACTGCTACATTGTTGCCCTGAAAAGAAGTTGAAATTGGCACATTGTTGCCTCGACTAACAATTTGCTATGCGCGGTCATCTCAGAGGCAAGTGTTAAATGACGTCACGCACGAAAGAACTTAGTTTTCCCATGGTACAGATCGCTCAAGCCAAAGCGATAAACTGGGAGTGGGGAAGAGGGCCTGGACGACAAATGCCCGTGTGTGGGGCAGTACGTCTGTTAGCCCTACTCTTAGAAAAAAGGAAGAGATTGGGAAGGTGGTGGTGTAGGGGAACGGAGCAATGCGTCTGTTACCATTAAACGACATCATGTACAGTTATTTTTCACACAGTACGGATGCACAGTGGTGTTGTTTTAAATAGAGATCATAGCAATTTTGTGGCGCCAAATCTCGCCAACGGGGGTAGGGAAGGGGAGAGGAAGGAGCAGTATTTAATTCAACTACGTGTAGCAAATGGGAGGTAGGGAAGTAGATGGACGGCCAGCTGTTTAGGAAGGGAACGGGGAAGGTAGGGAGAAGATGGGAGTAAAAAGGCAGGAGAGATGTGAGGGAGCGGTGGGAGGAAAGGGGGAATAATACAGGAAGAAAAACTGCCCATAAGAGTGTACGTTTAGGCAACAGTGAGCAAAAACTGGGAAACAACCACAGGCAAAACAAAACCCCGGGCGAAGCTGGATAGGGCTGCTAGTCAGCTATAAACCTTCCCACCGACTTTCCAAGATAACAAAGCAAAGTTAGATGAGTTAATGCATAATACAATAAAGTATGCGATGTAGGTGTTGTAAAATGCAATATTTTTGTTGGTGTTGTTAAACACAACGTCTACTGTAGGTGTTGTAAATCACAATAAGTCATCACTACAACGTGTTGTAAAAAGAAAAAAATAGGTGTTGTGAGAGACGTTGTGAACAGTGTGCGCTTTAAAAATCAATGGTAGCACTCAAGATATCAAAGTCGCATTTTCTGATAATAGTGTTATTTATTCGTTTAAATGTTTTATGAAGATAGTAACTAACATCGACGTCACTCCAATAAACCTTAGCAGAAATAATACAGAGAGCAAAAAAACGCTTCATATTTAATACAAACCCTACTAAATGCATTTAGACCAAAAACTCACACGTTACATCCAATAGTCCTTAGTGGAAATATAAAGCTAGTAACAATACGCAATACTTAGCAGAAAACTTGCTAAACTCAAGTAAACCCAGACCTAAAATCCAATTGTTGCATCCAATAAACCTTACCAAAAAAAAAGATAGTAAAAATGCAACATTTACCACAAACATTTAGCACCAACCTTAGCACAAATAATAGAGGTGTGGGGTTGTCCCATTAGAAAGATTTTTAGACACCTATCTGGCACGACATAAAAAAAATCGCATTCGTATAGTAGAATATGCAGGAAATTTGGTAAAATTTATAACTGAGGAGGGATTCACCAAACATCATACAGAATTTACATGGCAGAATTTACACATGCTGACTGGGGAGGCATTAAAAAGCGCAGTCATGAAGGGGCAGTCGCTTGATTAGGGAACCGCAATTTTTAAAGAGTCACCCTCATCATGTAGAGTTCATCATGTACATGAAATTGGTAGAATTCCAGCTGAGAAGGGTGTCGCTGCCCGCATCAGGGACGAGGTCAAAAACGTGAGGGAGGTAATGAAGACGCCGACCAGCATTTTTAAAGTCGTTCTCAATTCGTAGAATTACCATGGGATTGGGTAGAATTTACACGTCATCAATCCTCATTGGGTGCCTCCTATCATGTAAAAGAGCACGTAGCACGACATCACTTATTTTCATGTAAGTATGAGCTGATATCACAAGGGGACACCGCCTTGGTTTTGAAAATGGACATTGCCTGTGAGGAGGCCATGTTCTTCTTCCAAATGATGGCTGCAATGGGGCAGCCACCTTTTTTTTTCAAAATCCCGACTGCCTATGCCTGTTGATGTCGTGGCCTCAGCTGGATGTGTATTGAACCTACAGACTATGGGAGTGGCCACCCTTGGCATTTTAGGAAGGGAATTGCTCTGCGATGCTTCGTGCTCATGTTGTTTGTGGCATATAAAAATCCTAGAAATTTTTGATTGGAATTAGCTAGCAGAGTTGTCCCTCTCGTCTTCTGGAAGCATGGCTTCGGCTGGGAGTGTGTCAAACCTACAGGATTCTACAGCCTATGGGATCCTACAGGATTCTACAGCCTATCTTGTTAGGAGGGGGGATTCAGCCCAAGGGGATCCTATGGGGTGAGTTCCGGTGTGTGAGGACTCCTGGGGTCACATAGAATTTGCATGCTTTTTGATAGAATTTACACTTCCCGATGTGGAGAAGCCCATGAGGGTGAAGATGTGTGAGCGAATTAGGACATCATGAAGATCTTGTGGGGTGTGGTCCGTGAGGTGGGGGGGGGGGGGTCGCCCCTACGGGGTCACCAGATTTGCATAGACTCTATGTACTTTTTGGTAGCATTTACACATTTGGTAGAAGGCTGTGGGGAGGGGGGGCATGGGGTGGGGTCTGGGTGGTTTCGTGCAGTGGGAGGCCGTCCTGTGGGGTCACCAACATTACGTAGAAATTACATTCTTTTTGGTCGAATTCACACATCTTTATGGGAAGAAGCCCATGGGATTGAAGTTGCATGTGGGAAGTCCATCGGTGATTCCGGTGAGGTCCCGTGGGTTGAGGTTTGGTGGGGTTGGTTGGTGGTGTAGAGTGATGAAGTCATGTTGTCTGCCTGTCCGTGTGTATGTGTGTGTGTCCATATCTCTCGCAATGTCTGCTCTACCAGTATTGGCACTGTAAGGCTTCAACTTTAGTAACAACATATCCCCCTTAACCTCTAAGCCACCAAGAGGCACATGTTCAGATTTAATTCAAGTGGTTAGTCAGATTTCATCCTCCCGTGCTGCTCAAAAGATGTATCTATATTTTCGGCCGATTACGTAGAAGTTAACTACTATCAAGTAATTGGTCAAATATCATCGTTATTCACATCTACTTTTCTACATGAAACCGTTAAGCAGTGACCTAAACATGGCTTTCATGTTGTCAGGGCTGCAGTAAGCATCCATTCTGACTAGTTACATGCTTTTTTTTCTCATTGTTTTTAGCTTCATATATTTATTTGATACTGTCAAAAGATGCAAGTGTTTACTGGGTGCCATGATCTTGTATACATTATAATGGGTAGCATGTACACGAGCAAACCTTGTTGTGTTTGAATCTTGGCAAGTGGTGTACTTAATTTGGATTTGGTCAATCCAAATTAAGGTTCATCTGATGTCCTTGATAACCCATCATCGATCCATTGGTTCAAGTGTTTGAATGGTGTTATATTTTGGGGGAGGGGTGGTTTATATGCCTTCGTAATATTATATCACTATAGGTAACCAAAGTATTTATACATAAGCATTTGTACTAACCCTGTAGTGTCCCAACTCAGAATTATTTCCATGTAATTGAATGCGAGCTTGTGTCTGAATTCCCAAATACTTCATGGATCTTTCTACGATTCAATAAAAGAAGTTTTTCATTATTTTTTTTCATTAAATTGAAAAAAATGTAACTGTAATTGTATTCAAATGTGATAATTGTGAGATTAAGTAAATAAGTATTATTTATTACCTTTGAATGTTAAGCAAGTGCCAAATAGGGTGGGCGTGTGGAAAATATTCTTGCTGTCGAAATTCTGTTTAGAAGCATGAAACAAATATAGGAATTATTTTGCAATATTGACATTCTGTGGGCCCATTTCTTAAATGCTTGTTCAAACGTTACAGACTGAACATATTATGTTGATGTGATCCGTAAGGAAACTATCAAAATAATCTGTCGTATTGTGACGTTGGAAAAACATTACAATTTTCACGAAAAATGTGTAAGTAGTGTAATTTTTAAAATGGACATGACAGGTTAAACACGGTGTTATTAGCCGAGACAGTCTGAAGCACATTCCTAAGTTAATGTGTTACGTATGTTTGCAAAATGCGTTTTCTTTGCTCATTCAATAATAAAATGCGTATTTCTTATAATTCATTTAAATGCAGTCAACTAAACACCAGGCCTGTGAAAGGACGAAACCAATCCTATAGTTAAAATCATACACGTTTCGCTCCTGACAGCAAAAGTTCACAACACGGTCATAAAATATCCATAAAGTATTTAATTTTCAGGAGATAAATTTCCCCTTGGTCACCTGTACAAAGGGCAATTACATCACAAATGAGTCAAATGAGAGCTTATGAATCTTAAAAACAATATACAGTCACCTTTCAACCTCATACTCACAATAAAACCACTAGATGATAACATACTTTAGCTTAATGTTTCAATGCTACCAACCATCTTTAAAACAACACACTGGACCACTGATCTCTATATTTGGTTTGTTGGTAATGACCCAAACACTTTTTTCCAACTTTCCATTTGTTGAATATTTTTGATGCCGTTCATTGCTCTCTCACTGTTCGCATTAATTCTATAGGCTTCCAACAACCGTCTGATTTTTTCTACTGGTTCGTGATATATTATACTTGTACCATGTACATCAACAATGTGGTTTTTGTATCCACGTGTTTTGCCACTGCGTACCTTAAATTTGTTTTTGCTATGGCCCCGCCATGGTTCTTTTTTCTTACTCCTAGGGACCTTCCACATTCACCAACATAAATGGCCGTACAGTATAAGCATTTGATGCGATAAACCACATTTTTCACCGAGTCCGTTGAATTAGACTATAATCCCTTATATTCCAGGTCTTTTCCAATCTACCCAGAAAATATTTGCAAAGTGTGGTGTGAGAGTGGTTTCGAGACCTTTTTCAACCATTGCCAAGATGATTCGTGGAGGGTCCCCCAACCCCTGCACCCATCTCATAATATAGGAGGTGGCCTTTGCAAACGTTATTGTTACCGCCTCAATCTTACTGACTCCATCAGCAACCCGACCATCGACTCGGTGAAAAATGTGGTTTATTGCATCATATGCTTAGACTGTATGGCCATTTATGTATGTAAATGTGGAAGGTCCCTAGGTGTAAAAAAAAGGACCATGACGGGGCCATAGCAAATACAAATTTAAGCTACACAGTGGCACAACACGTGGATACGAAAAACCACATTGTCGATGAACATGGTACAAGTATAATATATCACGAAACAGTAGAAAAAATCAGACGGTTGTAGAAAGCCTATACAATTAATGCAAATAGTGAGAGAGCAATGAACGTAATCAAAAATTTCCAACAAATGGAAAGACGGAAAAAAGTGTTTGGATCATTACCAACAAACCAAATATAGAGATCAGTGGTCCAGTGTGTTGTTTTCAAGATGGACGGTAGCATTGAAACATTAAGCTAAAGTATGTTAATCAGCTGGTGTTTTTATTGTGAATATGAGTTGTAAAGGTGACTGTATATTGTTTTTAAGATTCATAGGCTCTCATTTGAATCATTTGTGATGTAGTTGTCCTTTGTACAGGTGACCAAGGCGGAAATTTATCCCCTGAAAATTAAATACTTAGTGGATTTTTTATGACCGTTTGGTGAACTTTTGCTGTCAGGAGCGAAACGCGACATGTTTTTTACCTCTTCAACCACATTCAAATTTGAAACAGTCCTATAGTGTTGTCAGTCATTAAAGTTTAATCCGTTTTTTTAAACCTAATTTTTTAATCCATGAATAATAGCTTGCATGTTGTTATAACTCTTTTAAAGCCTGCCGTGAAACCATTTTCTGAATTTCTGATTTCGTAAGAGGGGGTGTTTTCTATTCTATTCTATTCTGTAGTAATTCTTTATCAAAGAATTCTTTTTTTGCATTTTGACGTTTTCTTACAGTAAGTGTAAGAACACTGCGTTCTTATCCCATCACAATGTAAAAGTGCTGTAAAGAATAAACAGAATGAGGCAATAACGCGTGAAGCATTGTGGTGATTGTTTGATGCTATTTCCTAGTGTCTGAAAAAAATCTGTGCATTTGGCCTAGGATGCCAAACTTTGAGCTCTTCTCCAGCTGTAATAAACGATTGCATATGAAAAATTAACGTTTTACACACAACCACACAACGAAGAGAATCTACTCAGATAAACTTACCTAAAAACGAATTTCAGAAGCGAACAATTTTTAAACATTAAAAGACAAGCGTTGTGGAGTTGGGAGACCTTATAAGAGCTTTACGTCTTCAGGAGCAACTAATTTTATAGATCTCTGTTTGTAAAAACAGTTGTTTGTTCGGGAGAACTTAATCTACGCCAGTGTTACATTCATGATTCCATGAAGCTGTTTGATTTCAACCTCGACCTTACTTAAGGACTGAATTGTGCTAATGGCTCCGTCTTCTTATAATTTAAGAAAGAGACGGACTAAAGTGAGACGTTTCTTCGAATTCTGTTGGAGCATAAAAAAAATTAGTTCGAGAAACTAATATTTTTAGTTTCTCGAAACTATTTCTGTATACACCAACAGAATTCTAAGAAACGCCTCACTTTAGTCCGTCTTAATTCTTAAATTATAAGACGAAGGAGCCATTAGCACAATTTAGTCCTTAAGAAGGTTGAGGTTAACCTCAAACAGCTTCATGGAATCATGAATGTAACACTGACGTAGATTAGGTTCTCCCGAACAAACAACTGTTTTTGCAAACAGAGATGACCATAACAACAGGACCAGCAAATAGTTTGAGACACTCTTACATACTAAAATTAAAGTACATACATAGTGCTGGTGCTAAGGAGTAGTGGCTCTATTTGGTGAGAATGGTGCTGCGAGTGTTTATATATTTTTTTTGTTTTTACTCTACTAACTAAGCACCATATGAGTCGAGCTCACAGCTTAAAATCCTCTCCATCGGTAGGCCCATTCTATATAGCTTCAACATCGATTCCTCTTGAACATCCTCCTCAGTGCTCACTTCTGTCTTTGGAGGTTCTTTTGAAGGGTCAACTATTGGGTGTGATGCCCAGGTATTATTTGAACGAATTTTTCAAAAAGTTAAAAGATGACAGTGATGTGTTTGAATTATGGTACAACATGGACTTGGGAGAACTCATGATCGGAGGTAAAACTGAAAATATTAGAGAATGATGTAGTGTTGGGATGAAAGCAATGCAGAGGACTCAATCAGCTGTTGAGTTTGCTAACCCAAAAGATATGCAGTATGAAACGTATAAGCCTGATGTCTTGGTTTTGCATGGCTAAATTCTAAAAGACGGTAATGCCATACACCACAACAACGATCCCATCTCTAGAAAGGTTGCATCAAACTGTGATTAGGTTACAAGTACATGCACGTTATCCAACTGATTTGAGAAGATATGAAGAAGGGTAGCAGGATAAGGAGGTACAAAGTTAGCCGCAAAGACATCACCTAAAAGGTCTGCCTTCCCCTGATCACAGGTCACAAAATGCTCTCCCTGTTTCAGAGGTTAGACCATGTTTGGCTGCTTGCATAATCTTTTCATATACTAAACAAGGAGGCTGAGTTTTTACCAGCAGTTAAAATTTTTTTTTGGGTAATTTCATGCTCCCAGACTTTGTTACCATACTCATTATGATCTGCCAGGAAAGCATCCTTCTTACTCTGAGATGGGTCAAGCTTAAGAAAGTGCTACTATTGTAGTTTTTTCCGCTTTAATTAACGGAGGTTACAAGGCACCTTAATCCCACAACCAGCACCACCCACAGGAACCAAAAAACTGCAACGCAAAATGCAGTTGCTCAAAATATCTGAAAAGCACATGTCAACTGCGGATTTTTTTGGCAGCAGCAAAGATGACCATTTAACATACTCCTAAGAAGTTTATGGTCCAGTTTGGTATAATAATTTTTAATTTTTTTGTTATTGGTTACAGTCCTGCAATTACATACGTTAAGTTTAAAAGAGACCATCTGGTGGTTACTACGCCCAGGGGTCTACTGGCAAAAAATAATTATCTGATGAAATGGAGACTTACAAAAATGATTACAACGAATCTGGGGCGATGAATATTGGTCGTATGCAGAAGATTACACTAATCCGAACGAGTTGGTGGAGGGGTTGAGACTCATGTGTGCCTCATCACTTGGAGGTGGAGACACTCACGAAGAGGAAATTATGGAAATTCTAATAGAGTTTGAGGAGAGAGATTATAAGTGGAGTTGAAAAGAAGTCTACGCACTGAGGCCGAACTTGGATTGGAATTTTGACCTGTTGATAGGATTTAACACGATGTAGTTTTGTAGCCCAAATTATATAAAAAAAAAGTATTTTTTTTTTCACGGCAACTTGAAAGACCGTGTAGGAAACATTGAAACGTGAATTAGTAACGTGGTGAGAACATCCAAACATGAATGCGGAACGTATCTAAACGGTTTTATTGATATTTGTATGTTCCCATAACGATTTACATTAATTTATTGTACGTTTTAGATATGTTTAACTATGTCATCTTGAAAGAACATATAGGAAACATTCAAACGTGAATCAGGAAAGTGGCGAGAACTTCCAAACACAAACCAGGAACGTATCTAAAGTTTTTAATGATGTTAGATTTCCCATTACGATTTACATTCGTCCATGGTATGTTTTACGATAGGTTTAACAATCAGTCTGTGGGTTAGTACGATATCTTTGCTTATGGTCATGCGAGGTAGAGTTATGATAACGCATGTGAAGCGGAACATGCAGCATTTACATAGAATTTTGTAGCAACCAGACCGAAGATTCAGAAAGTGTTAATAGCGTGATATCATGAAGGTCCAGTGGGAGTGCATAGGGTGGTCCGTGAGGTGACACCCTGGGGTGACTATATTTACTTAAAATTTACATACTATTGGTTGAATTTATGCATCCCGAGGTGAAAAGGTCTGTTGTGGATCGAACCAGGGCAATAGATCCAGTTGTTCGAGGGTTGCTGTCCCGTGGAGTTACCAGATTTACTTAGAAATTACATGCATTTTGGTAGAATTTACATTGTCCGAGTGGAGGCTGTCCCAGGGAGTAAGCAACCCTCGGGTTGACATTCGATGATACCTCATCTGGTGAAGCAGGGGTGGATGACATAAGTTCTGGTCATAGGGGTGGGCAATTCAGTCACACTGGTCAAGGGAAGTGAGACGTCATTTCTGGTCATGGGGTAGAATTTACAGGAAATTTAGTACCGTGTACACGCAAACTGATAGAATTTACACACCCCTTGGTGAATGGACTGTGACATCGCTGCCGGTCAAGGGGAGATCACGTCACTTTTGGTCAGCTGGGATGACATCACTTCCATCGTGTGTATGCTTGTTTGTGTCTCCGAAATAGCCTTATTCCTCTATTTACTTATTACGTGGTTGTGCAGAAAATTATCAGTCCAGTGAAACTGGTTAAAAGTAGGTTTCGTAGCTGCACAGAATAGTTGGGTTTAGTACTGCACAGAATGGTAGATTACAAAAAAAAATTGCTAGTGTACTGAACAGTATTTATTTAGTGGAGTATTTAGGCCTAGAAATCGCAGCTACACATCTGCATTTGCTTAGAAACTCTCTAAGTACGTTTGAATTCAGTTTAAAAAAAAACAGTTTTTTATTCTGCAATTTACATAATTTCAGTTAGCACGTGATGGAGTTTTTCTAACTGCAATGTCTGACCAAAATAACTTCGAAAATGCTTTTGCCCCTGCAGAAAGCTAGAATTTAACCATATTTTACCTGTTGAGAGGGCCAAGCAATGGTACAACTCACAAAACAACAACATGTTTTCTAATTTGCATAATTCGGAAATTCTTGACTTGTTAAGACTACAGTGACTTCGTAGGCTGACCAACACTTAATACATTTATTCTTCTTCTGATTTGTGCTGATTTCAAAATATCTAAATCAGCTAAGTCATTTTGAGCTAAACCAGGAGGTGGTTTGTTTAAGTTGAGTAATAATTTAACTTCAAGTTAAAGGATGTGATACGGAATTTATAATCTGACGTCAGTACAGTGAATATTTATATTAGGGGGATTGAGGCTTAATGGCACGTCTTAGGGAGGCTTTCACTTTCAATTCCTGAATTCCAGATGCGCCGACTTTCAAATAAATGCATACACCTACCTCGATTTCAGCCAAATTCACATGGCAAGATTACATTATGCAACGGTAGATTAATTCCGACTGAGGGTTCGCAGTTTTGGAACAAGGAACTTGGTGACATTCTAATTTGCCGCAGTGCTGGCTAGGTTTAAAGATAGCATTAAACCCTATTTAATGTTAAATTTGCTAAATTACCTAAAGTCAAATGGCTAAGATTCACTATTGAATCATTGATGTTTTTAATATATGATGTATTTAATGCTGTGCTAATGTGTTTCTGTACTCATAGAATGAAAGCATTTTTTAGAGACAGACTCGTTTTAGGAAATTTAGCATATCTTGATAGATCTAGACACACGCTAGTGCGTCGCGCCAAATTAGGCAACAAATATCACATCAATTCAATTGTCGAGGTTGTAAACCATGGTGGCGTGACGCCATAGCGTCAGTGTCTTATATCCTGAAGCATAGTTGGGCACATTTCAGGTACTTGCGAAAAAATAATAATGCGATACAAAAGCTTAAATTGTGTTGAAATCGACAGCAATGACCCACCTGACAAAACTTAACTTTAAGCTGCTTTCGTTGCAAAATCTGACCCTCAATAACGTTGAAAATGTGTTACTACTAGCTAGCTAACTAGCAAGCTAGCTAGTCCGCTCATCCCCATGTTAAATCCCCTAAGGTGATTATTCATCGATACCGACATAACAGGAAGGCGTCCAGTTATGAAATTGGACAAATTGGTGCAGTACAACATGTAATTCGTACCTTTAATGGTTTGGAACCTGAGGTCGTAATGGGAATGGCGTGAGAGGTCGGGAAAGTACGATAATATTGTTATAACCATTGGACAGACAAAGTTCGGACAATGAAAACGTGTATACTGACGTGCGTGCCTAGACACACACTAGTGTATCACGATAAATCTAAACAATGTTGCAAAGAAATTGTTTTCACGTCCAATTAACGAAAAATAAACTAACTGTGAAAACAAAATAAACAAAGCCAAAAACTGGTAAAGAGGCCACCAAGTTGAGAGTGGTTCGGCTGTTCAAAGGAGCGATATCAACACACCAAATCTAACTAAATAAAACAAATTATAACAAAATTAAAACCAAACCAAAAACCTATAAACAGGTGACCAGGTTGAGAATGGTTCGGCCTATAGGCAAGAGATAGCAGCAAATTGTTGAAAACCAATTTCTTGTTGACGTTGCACTTTATTACACATCTGCACGGTAGAGGAGTTGAGTCAATAAACAATTTAAAAAAGAAAGTGATATCAAATCAAAAACCAAAACTGGTTTAAGGGGCCGCTAAGTTCCGAATGGTTCGGGCCTAAAACGGAGTGATATCAACACACCAAAACATCGCCAACTTAATCATAACGAATAATACTTTGGCCGTTAAATGAAAACTTGAACATTGCTACCGAAAGTAGCAATGTTCTAGTTTTCATTTTATCTTCGAACTATCGCTTGGTGCGATTAACTTGGCGAATGTTTTGGTGTGTTGATGTCACTCCTTTGAAGGGCCGAACCATTCGGAACTTGGCGGTCCCTTTTACCAGTTTTGGTTTTTAATATGATATACTATTAACGTGTATATTTCAACAGTCAACTGAGTTATTTTTTTTTTTACCAATACTAAGTGTATTCATTGGTCAGTCACTAAATACAGTCATTCAATTACTTACCGTATCAGCAACGTATTCAATGAACTTGAGATGTAAAGCAGATACATTCCAATACCCGTTTAAACCTAAATCGTTGAAAATGACATTGGGGTCCTTTTCCTCGGGATTTTCCATCGCTTGTCTCAAAAGGAAAGGGTTGACTGAAGGAGGCATACTTTTATCTTTGAAAGGACATAATGTTATTGAAGGGAACCTAACGGTATCATTTTCGATGTAGTAGGTGTTAATTTCAGATGGATCTAAGCGATAATGCTGAATTCTTTGCACACACTGATAGACAGCAAATACTAGAAAAAAAACTGCCACGAGAAACTTGAAGAAATTCAGTGCCGAATATTGAGAGTGAGCAGTTTTCTTTGAGGCCATGTATTGAGCACGTGTCCTTCTTGCAAGTAAGATTCTTTCGTTCGAAGATTTGTTTTTGCGTCTATATGGACGATTCCTGTGTTCATATCGATACATCAGGAATAAAAATGTAGAAAGTTTAAGTAGATAATTCTTCTTTTTAGTAAAAAAAGCTTATTTTTTTCCACAGAAAGCCACCTATGAAATCCAGCTGAGTGTTTATTTATTCCTAGAAAATATTGTATGAATGCATCCAATCAAATAAGTGACATTTCGTGATAAGCCCTGAAAAAAAAAGGAAAAAAAATTTAGTACAATACTGAAAACGGAAACGAATTGTTAAAATCAGAACAAAACAACTGTATCGTGAATGTATGACCTGAAAAGAACAGTTTTTTGGTGCAAAATTATAAACAATTCATGACTGTTTATAAAAAAAACCTTGCAAAGACGACAGGTCCAGCATTTTCAGAAAATATCACAATCCTTACGCACATTATTTCATAATAACTACTTAATATCTATTTACATTATTTTTCATTTTTGCACTAGGCCTAGTAGCTAGAGTGCAAGAACTATAATTTTCGGTGTGAGCTTTAATTCGTTTTCAACTCTGAGATAAGGAAGCCAGTTCAAAATTTTAAATAAAAGATGGGACAACAAAAACTAGAAACTAAACTAATTTCACATACGCAAATGATGCTCCCTAATAACATGGTGGCGTTCAACACCTCATGATGAAATTCCCTGATTTTTTTCAGAATTTAACACACACACACACAAATAAACAATTACTAAATCAATAAGATAACGAAGATGCAATTTAAGTTTGATCAATTAGACCCTAATAATAGTTCAGCATAAGCCAATACTTAAATTTTTTCTTTAATATTGGATCTGGTTAGGGTCTGTCTGATATCCAACGGTATTTCATTTAAAATAGTTGGAATATTATATGCTAGTCTTCTTTTGCCATATGAGTGTCTCCAAGATGGTATTTTCAGCCATGCCACATGATTTCTTACATATCTTGAAGTGTTAGTCTGGTATGTTAAATCAAAAAATTATTCGTTATAACTGTTAATTTAAAAAGTAATGAGAAGTTCATTATGCTATATTTCTTCAGAATATGAGTAGTTGACATTTTCAGCGGAGATCTAAATAATGCTTTCGTTGCAATATTTAGCACGTTTTGTAGATTTTCGATGTAGTTATCCGTAGTTAATCCAAAAATTGTACATGCATAGCTAACATGTGAGAGAATTCGTAAAGTATTTTTTTTTACTTCGATTCCAAAGTAATTGTTAACCTTATGTAGGAGTGATATCCTTTTCCTTATTTTTTTTTATATTTACAATATGTGTATAAAGTTTCCAACTTTCATCAATTTGAAGTCCCAAGTATCGAAGGGAGGATACTTGTTTAATTCTAGGGCAACTGATACACTTAAAATTTTCTAGGCAATCCTCTTTATGCGAAAAATGCCACACTTTAATTTTTCAGTGTGAGATGTAGATATATGCAAAAAGTTTGTTTTCTCATTGTTGATGTAAAGTTCGTTATAGTAAAGATATTGGTTAATAGTGTTAAATTCGATTTGTAATTTATTTACCATTATATTTTGTTTTTTTATGGATAAAAACAATGAGAATAACATCAGCATATAGGGTGATATGACTTTTATGGATTCCTTATCATTTACGTAAATTAAAAATAGCATAGGGCCAAAAATTGATCCCTGTGGTACCCCATATTGTACCTTCGCCCATTCACTTTGTGAATTTGCAATATTTACACAACTTTGTCTGTTGTTTAAACAACTTGCTAGAATATTTAATATTTTTCCACGAATACCAATATTGTAAAGTTTATTATACATTATTTTATTGTCAACTGTGTCAAAAGCCTTATTCAGATCAATAGAGATTAGGCCAATATGATTACTATTACCTAAAGCATTAGGTATTTTATTATTAATGACATTTAGTCCATTTATTGTGCCAAGTCCCTGTCTAAATCCATATTGAGCTTTATTCAGAAATTTAATTTATTTAAGAAATGCAATTAGCAAAATATTTTTCGATGATTTACTAGGAAACAGGCTTTGGGCCTATTGTAGGCGGAGCGAACAGACCTTTATTTCAAATTTATATTTAGTGTTTATTTTAATGATTGTACCATATTTGTTAATGTTCCTTAAAGATCTATGAGAAATGCTCACTACTCAGCTACTGTAAGTTAGGGATATTTGCCTTTTGATGTGAAGTACTGTTGTTATTTGCAGGCCTTTGTCTTATTTTGGCTTTATTTTCAAATAGGCCAAAGCTATCTTATTTATAATTTATAAAATAGGCTTTCGTTTGCACCATCATTAGTGTCTGTTTATCTTCTTTCCACAACTGACACTAAATTAATACAGATGCAAACCTGTTTACGTTCCCTTTGGGATTTATATGTCAGACTGCCTGAGCACAGAATCGAACCCCCGATCTTTGGAACCAGAAACCGACGTATCTTCCAAAGGTCATGGGTTCGATTCCACTGCTCAGGCAGTCTGTCATATAAGTCCAAAAGGCAATGTATATAGGTTTGCTTCTGTATTAAATTGACTCGAGCCTTCGGCTTTCAGTCCAGTGTTCCGACACTAAAGATGTGAGCCATCGCCGCCACCATCGCCGCTGATAAAAATAAAACGGCACGTTTTTCATGGCTGATTGGGCTGCTACCGCTAATAATTTTGACATTGTTTACAACAAATAATTACTGCCGCGCAAAGTGCCTTCCATAGATTACAAAATGTTAATAATAAAGCATTTAACTGTAAGCCAAACAATCATCTGAGCGATAGTTTTTAACAATAATTCAAAAAATTCAGCAGGTTGGCAATGCTGCCGCTGATCTAACACTAGTCTTGACAACGCCACCAACGAAAATATTGATGCGCACACCTCCATCACGCAAAGCGACAGCGACCTTAAAACCACATTGTAATCCATCAGTAACGATCACAACATTGTAGGTCAAAAAGTGTTAACTCTTAGGCCTACTTTAGCCTTTAGGCCTAATTTGTAGCTTTTAGGCCTACTATTTAGTCGTCATTTTTATTTCGTAAGTAGCAGCTGCGTTTGAGATTAAGCCTATTCATTAATGCACCACGGTTTTGAGTCCACACGTTGCCGTGGCAACGAGGAATATTTAAACTATTAGATGCAGACATTTTGTTTCGTGCTGTGTTTAAATACGTCGCCCGATGTATTGTTCGTTTTATATGTATAGCTTCGCCGTGACACGACGATTTCGGTTTCATATTCGAGATTCCCATCGCTAGTGTAAATACCAGTTTCGTTGCCATGCTGAAGGTAATCCCTCCAAGCATTCGTTTTTTCAAATGATGCTAAGGTGTATCGTACCGGAATCCTTTTGTTTTTTTAAGTTTGCATTTCTTACTGTAGTGGTTGAATGCAAGGGCCAATTGTTATTTCATTGAATTACGTCGAAAAAGGTTATCAGCTAGAAAGAAGAAACGAAAATTTAATTTTCGGTGTTTTTTAAAGTTTACTTGAGTACCACCAGCAAGGAGTATGCGTCGTCGGAATTACATGACTATCCACGATTCCAAATTTACAATGGTGAGTGTTAGAAATAAATTCAAAAATTTGTTATTTCTCCCGTAATAATTGTTCAATTTACGTCAAATTTTGGCTCAGCAATACTATTTGGGGTATCAAGCGTTGTACCAAATTTCATTACAATCCGATCTTTCGTTTGGGCTCCACCTAGACAAAAAATGTGCAACCAACGGACCACCCGAACCAACATTTTTCAATTTGGTGTCCGTTATAGGCTACGCTTCGCTCGCTCGCTCCGCCAATTAAGAACTGTGAGTAAAGTAACTTGCCTGTAATTACTGTAAACGATTTTTTTCATTTTTTTATATATTGGTCTTATAACTTGCTTTTTAAGGGTATCAGGCCAAATTTCAGAATCAATAATTGCATCAATAAGTATCTTCAAGAATTCTACCGTATTTTCATTATTATTGACAAAATGTTCCAATAAAAAAACATCATAACCACAGGATTTTTTTAGGTTTACATGTAACATAATTGTGATAATATTTTGTTTGGTTGGTTTTACAACTTGAAAAGAATTAATACATGTGGTTGTATTTCTTGTGTTTGAAGTTTTATTTTTTGTAGTTTCAGTAGTGGAACTTCTTGGTCAAAGTATTGGCAAAATTGTTACAAAGCATTTGTGTAATATTTTCTTGGAAAATTGTTTTTATTTGTTCATCTAAGTTACCATTGTTTTTCTTTGTGAGTCTACTTATTGTATTTATTTTATCCTAATTTTTTTTACCATCATGGTTATTTTTTTCAAAAAATATTTTGTAGTATTCTGCTTTGGCAATCAGTATTTGTTCTGTAATATTTTTTTGTGCTTTGTATTTTTCTAAGTCCTTTACATTAGTAATTTTCGTTTTAGCAATGGTATTCCGAAGTTTATTCTTTTCATTAATTATTTTCAATAGTTCCGAGTTCATCCATTCCTGTCTTTGTTCATTTTTTATTTTTATTTAGTTTTTTAAAATTCCTATGAGACATTGTGATAGTATTACTATTGTAAATATTTCTAACCACTGTTTCAATTTCATTGTAAATTTCATTAGGTCTACTAAGTTTGTGTAAATAATTCCAGTTTTAAATTTTAACCTGTAAATTAACACATTTGTGATTGAGTTGCTGATAATGTGTACCTGTTCATTAGGTGAGTATTCTTCACACCAAATTTGAATTGCCATGAAGTAATGATCTGCTATTTAAATTTTAATTACGAACGAGTTGTACAACAAAATTTTAAGTTTGCTGTAAATTAGGTCGATACATGATGATGTAATTCTATTTTCTCTAAAATCAACTCTAGTGGGGGAATTGATATGTGTATAATATTAATAATAATAATAATAATAATAATAATAATAATAATAATAATAATAATAATAATTTGATAATTTATTCACAACAAAAGGCACGAGACCCAAACGGATCTGTATGTGCTACATAGCAATTCAAAAGTTTAAAAGACTAAAATTTAAAAGTACTTAGATTACCATTAAATAACCATCTAAATCCAACAGAATACAAACGTAATTCAAATAACCGCCAATAATGTTACAACACTAAGAAGTCATGATCATCCAGTTTTTAATTTTCCTTATCATAGTCGAATAATAAGGAATTTCCCTAAGGTTACTAGGCAGCCTGTTAACCCCAAGTTGCATACAGTTACCTGCAGGCAACAGCTGACTAAACGTGAAAAAACTAAGTCCCAACTCGCACTGCAAGCTTTGTGAGGGGTCCCCGGGGACCCCGAGCAAAGCGAGCAGCAACAGCCTAGTGGTCAGCGTCCTCGTCTCCAAACCCTGCGAATGCTGGTTCGAATCCCCCGACTGACCCAACTATCATATGGTCCTTAAAAAAAAGTATCAGAAAATAATTCATGCATTTAAGGGTTAAACATCGCTGGAATTACATAAGCCTGACACCTTTTTCCGTAGGAATTTCTCCACTGTGGAACAATTAGCCAATCATTATTATATCTAACGTTCCTCTTTACAGTTTCCTTAAGTTCTTTCTTAAAGTAATTTCTAGTTAAAATGGTGTAACCAAACAACTGCTTGAATGTCAGGATATAATTTTCCTTGCAAAGCTGGGAAGTAGTTTTATATATTTTTTCAGTAAATAATACCTTTACAGACTTGTTAAGCAGTTTTTGCAAACTGTCAATTTTACTTTCAGTGGTAGAACCATAGATAGAATTGCCATATCGTACCTGAGACATGACCCATGCCTCAAATAATGATTTTTTAGTTGTAATGCTGAGAAAACCTTTCACTTTATACAAAATTGGAATAATCTGTCTTAGTCTAGTCTTTAAATTTTCAATATGATTCTCAAATTTCCAGTTAGAGTCAATATGTAGACCCAAGTATTTACAAGTTTTAACCTCTTGAACAATTTGGCAATTACAGGCAGAGACACGATTACAGTTCATTGTATGAGCAATGATATTATTTTGATCAAGTTTTATATGTGAAAGTATGAATCTGAATAAAAAAAGTTTTTTCCAAGTTAATATACAGCTCATTGTTATAAAAGTACTGATTTAAAAGGTTAAAATCTTTTTGTAAATTGCTGAGCGTATCAGCCTGGTTGTAATTGATAGAAAGTAAAAAAATATCATCAGCATATAAAACCAAGTCGGTGTTCCAATTATATTCCATAATGTCATTGAGATAGAGGAGAAACAACAAGGGACCTAGGATAGACCCCTGAGGAACACCATAATCAACACTTTGCCATTCACTTAAATTATCTTCAATCCGAACAGAACACTTCCGATTAGTTAAATAATCAGACATGATATTGTAAATTTTACCTCTAAGTCCCAAACTGTACAGTTTTTTTAAAAGATTTTTTTTTATCTAGTGTGTCGAACGCCTATAATAATAATAATAATAATAATGATAAACAGTTTACCACGCGTATGGTGGATGGTAGACGGAAGGGGTGTGAGCCACTAACATCTCACCAAGTTTTGAAAAGAATAAAGTACATCGAGTGCATCTTAATCAAGAACCTCTCTTAAGGAATCGAGCTAATGGCTCTTTTAAGAGCATACACCGAAAGCCAGACTCCGCATCCATACAGGCAGTTGTAGAACTAAAAGCATTCTATATTGGGATCACCCATACTGAGAAACAATATTTCTACAATTAATATTGGCACCTTGTACGGACAACTTCCAAGAATACAACCCATGTTTTACGGCTCAGTTGACGTTTTTGTTTGTAATTATTACCATGGTTAACAGAATGTTTACGCCAATGCTTTGAATGCTAGAGTATAATCAAGTTCTCAAATTCAATTAATTCTCAAATGCAAGTTCCATAAAAGGGCAAGTTGTGTTAAAATTGGACCTGAGTATGAATTTCTTCAATAGTGATAAACCAACAAAAAAAAAAGCTTACCGTAAGTTGCCTACTACACCTAAAAACTTCCAATTCTGGCACAAATGACTAACGCCCTATGAAGATAAAGCAACAACATTGTGGCAACTGTAATAACAAGACCTCATCAATAAAGCTCCAGCACAAACATATAATAAATAAACGTGATGCAATAATCACCAAAACAGAAGGTTATTTACAACTGACTTAGGTACTCAGTTTGGCGAATGTCTTTCATTTGACGGCGTTCAGTATACATTCAAAGAGGCGTGCACACACCAATGCTGACTGACATAGGTTGTAAATCAAATCTAGTACAGGGTCGAAATAAATTAACCCAAACGTTATAAACGCAAAGGTGGTATTGGTTTATGTAATAGTCTCCGTTATGATAATAGAGATGCATTTCGTTACTACTCAAACCATGAATCAAATTTGTACAGCTCTTTGCCAATTTTTCAAGACAGATGACCAAACTAAGTGAAATATAGTTATGTGATAACGCTTTACGACCAAAATGATAAATGATATAAAACAGTATTCGAATCATTTAAGCGAGTTTAAAATTTTCTTGAAGTCTGCACCAATAGTGAATGATTTATAGTCTAGCAATGGACGACACACAGAAGCATTAGAAAACTTACTGGCTTCGTGCTAATCTATATTTTTCTTGGTTTATCCAGCAACAGGAACCCATTGGGCCTAAATAAAATAGTCTATAATACCTGCGGAAAAAACACAGGACTTCATTCATGGATAATGGACACAAATAAACCGAAGTAGGCCCTATACTTTTTCTTGTTGGGGAAATTTTGCTCTCACCAAGAGATGAAACCAAAGAACCGATTTTCAAGAATTTTTATAGCTTAAAATGTAGCTATTTAGCAACACCAGGGATTTTATAAGGCTATTTTAACCTGACCACATGACTACAATACTCCTGTTGTTGTTGTTGTTATTCTTGTTGGGGAAATGTCAAAATTTGAAAACCTGTTACTTCTCCCATAATTGACATAGACCAACGCAATTCGGGGTCATGTCATAACTATTCCATTAAATTAAAAAAAAATTAAAGAAAACTATCGAACCATTTGGCATCCACAGCATGGCCATTTCTTGTTGTTGTTGTTTTTCTTGCTGTTGAACTCTTTGGCCTCACATGGAGAACGAACAAATGAACCGATTTTTCACTTTTTATAGCTTAAAATGTTGGTATTCACAAGGAGCAGGGCCTCTAGAACACTATTTTAATGAGACTACAATATTGTTGCTGTTGCTATTTTTGTTTGAACAACAACGAAAATAACACAATCATATTAGCAGTAAAACGCTTAATCATATAAATACGGTTGTAAGACTTAAAAAACTTAATACTCTAAAGGAACAGATACGAGAAAAAGAGATGTATGTAATTACCCCCGACACAAAAAACCGCTCGAGCTTATTTTGTGGAGCGCTGGACATTTTTTTAAACCTACTAAAGCCACACTGCATGATGCCTTACATGTATTTTTCTTGTGTCGGTCTTTAGAGTACCAGGTTTTTTTTTTTTTGTACAAAGAGCCAGTATCGGTTAGAAAGAGCCAGTAAGGCATTACCAAGTTAAAACAACCAATATAATCTGAGAGGGACAGTTCTTGCTTGCCCATTTTTATTAACTTTCCCTGATGCACCACCGGATGTAGTTTTTTACGCTGTTATCTAACAATAATAATATAATAATATAAATTTGTAGCAAATGCACCGGGAATGGCAACGACTTGTCAGTCACTGGCTGCCATCTGAAGTAAATAAAAAAATAAAAATTACATAAGTTAAAGAATTTTAAAGTTTAAAAATAAGACCATGGCTCGGTTGCAGAGGAAGTGTTGATGGCATTGGGTTAGGGTCACGAATGCATTACCACCAAGGTTTGATCTACCAGGGACACAATGGTCCCCGATGGCATCGCCAAACGTGTGGGACAAGTGAGGGCAAAAGCCGGGTATCTTTGTCAATGTTTCTTTAAAAAAATATTAAAATAATGCATCGTAGCTTAAAGCCTGGCCAAAATCAATTAACAATTGTTAAGAGGACCACGTGCCCGATTTCAGTGTTGATTGCGGCACTCACTTATATTATTGTCCTTCTTCTCACCACGGGCCGCGTTTAAGCCAACTCCCGCCAAAGCCAGCCAAGCAGCGAACCAGGTCGAGTGAACTACAGTATTAGGAACACTATTCGATCATGGCGCACCTGATGATGGAATCGGGAAAGAAACGTGCAAAAGTCAAGGCAAATTGAGATTGAAGCTACGTTCCTCGCTCACTAGAGTAGCGAGGAATGCAGCTGCTATCTCATTTGGCCTTGGTCAAAGTGAAACGCGATCGACGAAACCATTTATCATATGTAAATACAAGGACAGAGAATGGAAAGTGGTCGACATTAATTACGAGAAAAAATTGAAGAAGGACAATAAATGGCTCGATTTCTTCTTGACTGTTGACTTGCTTACTATTGAAACATACGGGTATATTATTAAATTTAGTGGTGTAGAGTCCTCCTTCGTTGCACCTATATAATGAAAGGTGGCGGGAGGAAGAAGCATGACTTGTAACTTCAAATATATTGCCTATGTAGACCCACAAAATTGCACTATTATTGTGCAAAAAATTTTTTACGGCAAGAAAACTTTTTGTTAGGCCAACCTTTTTTTTATAATTGAACGATAGGCCGTAGTCGTTTGTAGGGGTGACTCCCGTTCCCTCCTGCCCCCCCCCCCCCTCTCAAATAGCCCACTGTCGTACATTTGTTGATCCACCCCTTCGACATATTCTGAAGTTTCACTTTTACAGTTTTTATAACCACTTTTGACGCTGGACTCTTCGGTTTATGAAGAGGGCGGGGAAGGAGGGGGGGGGGATTGAGGCTTAATGGCGCATCGACAACTTGGTCATTAGCGCCAACCACAGTCACAGTGCAGTGGTCCGGGTTGCCACTGCACCACACATTACAGAGATGTTATTCAAACCCCTAATCTAAATCTTGTCATACATCTGTACCTCCTGCAAAAATTGAAAAACACCGGACAGGAGGACAGACTTATCGCCCAACTGACGCGCAATGTCATGCGGAAGATGGAACCGGCGACGAACACCATCAAGATGGCGACAATCAACAAGTAAGTGCCGGACCGTAAGTGGCCGTCGACACCAAGAACATTCAGGAGGGTCAACACCCCGCAAAAGGAAACAGTGAGTAAGCCGGGTGTGACCAATTCGCAAACGGGCCAACACAACCTCCTCACGGCGACTGCGGCGACACGCCGAGTGCCACTCCTCGACAGTGCCTTTAATGGCCCGTAACTTATTACCGTCCTGTCTGTCCCACAAGGTTTGCCAAAAAGCGTGTAACCTCAGACGCAGAGGGGAAGGAGGGGGGAAGAAGAGATAAGGCACAAGATGAACGTCATATTTCCACTGACGGTATTTTTTTTATGCAAAAACAAAGTCTTGTTTTTAATAGAGAGAGAGAAATTGGCATTTGTTTGACTTTGGAGGGTCCGAAAGTTTCATTTTTACAGTTTTTGTACCCCAACTTACGTTTGGCGTGGTAGGAAGAAAGAAGTTTTTCGTTTGAGTGGTGGGTTGGGGTAGGGGAGGCTAATGTTACACATGAAATTTGTGGTGATACCGACATTATGCAAACGAGTAGCAACTCTTCTTTACGTTGTAGGATATACTTAAGAAAAACTAAAGTAATGAAATAAAATGCTTTACCGACCTACTAGATATATTTCAATGTTAAGGCAACCAAACTTATTTATCTCAAGCCTAATTTGTTTAATAATTCAACGTTAGTCACTGTGGTGGTGCCTCCCCTATCCTCCACCCCCCACTCCACAAAAAAAAACTCTGCCCCATTGCATATTAATTTTACACGCCCACTCCCACTCATATGGTTGTTATACCACACATTTTTGGCGAGGATTAGAAAGGATTTCTTTGGTTAGGGCGGTGAGAGAGATTGGGGCAGGAATAGATAAAATTAGGTAATTACACAACAGGAATTTCATGATGACAGTGACATGTATTTTTTTTATGCAAACGAGTTTGATGCAGCTCCTGAAAAAAACTTCTACCAGCCTACATAGCATGTTCTTAGTATCATTACACTAAATTATACTGGAACTATCTCAACAGAAACACGAGAGGAAAACATCATAGAAACGAACGTTTTTTTTTTTTGCTATATATACCATTGTATTTGAGAAATGTGCGGGTAGTCAATTCATATTGAACGCAGAAAACAGCATGGAAATCAGTCCGCAATAGCACGAGATATGACCAAAACACACTAGTACAAAAATTAAGTTTGGCTTCACGGCACGCACTATTGAAAGTGCCTCCTGATTAAACTAAGCAGAGCCAAATTCAGCCTTATTCAGGGCTCGGGACACAAATACAATAGGCCTATTTCGTCATTAGACATGACATGCAACAATGAAGTGCTGACTCCTACGGAATACGCATTGCACACTAATCTTAGTGGAAATTCGGGACGTAATGAACAAAAATATTAGATTTTAAAATGCTCTTTTAGCATTGGTCACTTCAGAGCATTGTTTCATCCAAAGCCATGATACTTTTGGAGATAAGTGCTTGTTCAGGGGAGCCGGTGTATAGTTGCAAGATGGTGTATGAACTTTGAATACTGGTTCATGAACCTAAATAAGACTTTAATTCAGAAACGTTCTGGGGTTCTGGGGATAATCTGATAGAATCCAGGACTACGTCATTATTATTTAATTGAAAACTTAGTTTTCAGTTTATCCACATTCAAGTAACATTTACACTTTTGACAAACGTGCCTCATTATCTTTCAGGGCAGAGCATACTTTGTGTAGGGTAACATGATGTTCCTTTCCTTTTCCAGCAACTAAGGCATAAACAAAACACTAGGTTTAGGAATTTACTTTGCGCAGTCTTTCCATTAATCGCTGAACTATTCCAGAAACACTGGCTAATCCTAGCGGACTCTGTGACATTAAAATAGCCCACGACAGGTAATAATTGTCAGGACGTGATTTGAGACTTCCTCGAGTTCTACTTGCAGAAATGCATCCGATAAATTAACTGATGAAAATAATATTGCCTCAACCAGCGGGTTTGTCAAACAAATCCTTGGCCCTGGATACAAGAAACTACTCTATTACCAGCTCGGGGTACATGGTTACACTATTGTCGCCTACAATGCATACATCACCGTTGGGTTTGAAAACACCATTGGGCTTTAAAACAAGCACAACGGGAATTGCCCAAGTACGACAATTGACACGTACCCTGCTGCACTAGCTGGGCTATTTTAGCCTCGAGCATTCCTCAAAGGGCTAAGGGGAAAGAACGAGCCATACAGAACTTAGGGTTAGAACCATCTACCTGTGTGTTACTAGCTTTGATGCCCTTAAATTTCCCCAAACCTGGTTTAACGAAAAAAGCTGAGGGAGAGACGAAATTAGGCTGAAATTAGGTTTGGGAATTTAGGTCAGAATTTCAGGGATAAGTTAGGTTTGGGGGTAAAGATTAGCTTTGGAAAGAGGCCTACCAGCAAAAAGACCCCCTAGGCTTGGGAACCTCCTAGCCGGGGAGAGGAGAGGACCAGCCAGGAGGATGGCCTGAAGGCTAACTGATTTTGCATGGCCGGGCAGCTGCTTTTATGCGATTTGGTTACCCCTAGCAACCGCAAAATAGCCTGGGTATTATGGGTAAAGAAGGGAACCGCAAAAGAAATTACAAGGCATGCGCCCTTCAAAGGAAGATTAAATCAGACCTTTTTATTGATTGGCTATTGGCCCCAGCAAGATTTGCAACAAGGTCACAACCTCACAAGAAGCTCAAACTCCCCCTTGCAAATATTGCCACACATACATTTTCATGACACTAACCGTGTTGAATCTTTATTGAACAAGGTCTGAAAGCTGCACACTCTGAAAGAAACACTTGTTTTTATTAATGAACATGAAAGAAAATGACTGAATTCATAAACTTGACTGTTTAAAGAAATCATTGGCGACCCTGGAACTCGATTTCCCAGAGTCATGATTGAAACCTCCGCCCTAAGACGAGATTGAATTGCACCCTGAGACGACTTTGAGTTTGCACCTGGAGGCAACTTTGAGATTGCACCCGGAGGCGACTTTGACACTACATTATTTTGTAGCCGATGGAAATGAATTGTAGATTTGCTCGTAACGAGCAAAGAAAAAGCAAGAAATCTCTCTTTTGAGCCTAGCAGAAATTAATGAAACCCTTATGGGTGAGAAAAAATTGAGAAATCCCTGTGGGTTAGAAATTGTTGATGAAACCCCTGCCTGTGGGTTAGAAGTAATTAATGAATGAACGTTGGTACTCGTTAGGGAAAATAAGACATTAGCCTAACGAAATTGCTGCCATAAAATCAAATATTTAATTATATTGCTCCTGCACAAAACGAAAGATTGAGTTTACAAATCTAGACATACGCTAGTGTGTTGCCGCCAAGTAACAGTACATCATCCCATTGTAGACATCCAATTGTTAAAAATTGATTGTTAATGATAAAAAGGAGGCTCACTAGCAGACATGTGTCTGTTAACTGTAAGCAATTGACAGCATATTTTGGCATGTTGAGGATAAATCCCAATGCGACAGGTATGTTTCAAATTGTGGAAAATGTAAGGGGGAGGGTCACAGATTGAGAAAAACTAAAATTTAAAGGATGAGTGTACACCAATCATAGAGAAAAACATGCGTCAATAACGTTGTTTTTATGTTACCGTATCTGCTAGCTAATAAGATTTTTCCCATATTAAATCCCATAGACGTTTTTGCTCATGGCTAGCGCAAAATTGAGAAGGCCTACGTACCTGAACTTTTGCACACGGATACATAGTGATCTGAGGATGGCCCTTTTGTTGGTTTGGGGGTTGTAGGGGTCAGGACAAATGCGTGGGAGGGTTTTGAAATTCGACACAGGCGAATTTAAATTTCGTTTCTTTTCCAAGTTGCAACCAAAGATTTTAAGCAACAATGGCTTGAACAATCAAGACTGGTCCTTAGATTTATTGTAAAAGCCTGGACGAACTAAAAAATGAACTGTAACGAAGGACAAAATAAAGAAACATTAACGTTGCCGTGGATTGCGTAAGAATAAAGGGATGCGCGTTACATGATGGTTACGCAACAATACGAGCATACACGACTTATTGGATTTTTTTGTTAATAACCCAAAAATAAATTGCTTCGCATTCTGCTGTTTTAGTAACAGCGACCTTCGGGGGTTTCTGCATGACTAAATGTGAACGAAATCTTGAAAAATTAAGAGGAAGGTGAAGGGCTAAACAAAACAACTGACGGGGATGCACTGATTGAGTGAGGGAAGCGAACGAAATCAGCGATTGTTAGTCAGTGTGTGCAAAAATGAGATTGAAGCATCTTAAACAGACGGTGTAACCTTATGTACGTTCACAGTCCTATGAAAGTTGTGATATACACCCAAAACCAAAACTGGTAGAAAAACCTGCCAAGTTTCCAAAAACGATCGGCCTTTGAAGGTAGTGATATCATTCTACCAGGAAAAGGCCGCCAAGGTTAATCCTATTAGCCAAGTTAATCGCACCGAATAATACTTTAGACGTTAAATGAAAACTTGAAGATTGCTACCACTAGTAGCAATTTTCTAGTTTTCATTTAACTTTCGAACTATTAGTAGGTGCGATTACTTGGCTAATAGGATTAACCTTGGCGGCCTTACCCTGGTAGAATGATATCACTACCTTCAAAGGCCGATCGTTTTTGGAAACTTGGCGGGTTTTTTTACCAGTTTTGGTTTTGGGTGTATATAGTTTACATGAATTGAATTGGCTATTTTAAGAGTTGGCTACTTCATAGCGAAACGACTGCATTACAAATTAAGTTATTTTACTTAATAGAAAGAAGGCCGAAAAATTAGGTTGATTGTGGGAAAAAAAAACCTTTGGGAAAAAAACCGAAGCAGAAGAGAACTCTTGTGTAGCGGAATTTGGTTTGTGAAGATACTTCTAAAGAGCATCAAACATGAGAAATAATTAAATTTTTTGAGTTAGCATAGTTTTATTTGGTGCCATTAGGCCAAAATAAAAAAAAAAGCAATAGGCCTATTTTTTAGGCTTAAGTTAGGCTTAGCGATGAAAACCTAAAAAACGGACTCACCTAACCCTTCTACACACCCCTATTAAATTTGAGGACAATCGGAGCACGTTAGGCCTAAATAGTGGTTTAAGCCTAACGAAAACCTTTAAGGCCAAGGCTTAGCCAAACTGGCTTACCCACGTTTTATCTTAAAGTTAAAAAGCCTAAAGCTAAAGGGGGCCTAACTCTTCATCCCGGGTTTCGGCACCAAAACGAAAACAGCTGAGGGAGAGACGAAATTAGGCTGAAATTAGGTTTGGGAATTTAGGTCAGAACTTCAGGGTTAAGTTATGTTTGGGGTAAGGATTAGGTTTGGATAGAGGCCTACCAGCAAAAAGACTCCCTAGGCTTGGGGACCTCCTAGCAGGGAAGAGGAGAGGACTAGCCTGGAGGATGGCCCGAAGGCTAATTGATTTTGCATGGCCGGGCAGCTGCTTTTATGCGATTTGGTTACCCTGGCAACCGCGAAATAGCCTGGGTATTATGGGTAAAGAAGTTTCTCGAAGGTTCTAGATGCAGGAACCGGAAAAGAAATTACAAGGCAAGCGCCCTTCAAAGGAAGATTAAATCAGACCTTTTATTGATTGGCCATTGGCCCCAGCAACATAAGTCCACAAGATTTGCAACATGGTTTGAATAGGTCAGAATACCGCTCAAAAACTCATCACCTGTAACAAAGTGAGTACTTTCCTTTTCAGCAACAAGTTCTGGTTTAGGATGTCTAGGTTGAAAAGTCGTTGAAGGATTAACTTAAACTTCCCTATCCAGACTTTCCCAAATACGGCTAGTTGATTCCTTGGTGGAACAACGTCACTAAGGATCTCAAGTTGGCGGTCTAACTTAACGTTTACTTTGTTATCTCATAGAGGTTTAATGACCTCACCCACCCAACACTTTAAAGTTATAAAAGTTAAACACAATTTAACGTTTTAAAATTACTTATGATACCAACCAACAGGAATTAATATTGAGTTGCACCCACTGTCGACTCCAAATGGTAATGTGTGACCATTCAGTTCATAATTCACAATCCATATTGTGCTGTTTACACTAGAACACGTCAATGTGCTAATTTCTGACAATAAACTTTCCCCATTCTCACCAGTTTCGTCAGAGGCATTTTTTCTGACTCATCTACAAAACGTGCTTTGAGTTCACTACACTTATGGTTCCGTTTGTTTTGACCGTTCAATAATACCACTTTTGGTTTATGGGGTATGGCGGCAGTGTTGCTTGAGCCTGGTCTAGTATCAGACTTGCATACACGCCTTAAGTGATCCACTTCCCAACAGGCTAAACATTTGTGTTTCTTAAAATTGCATTCAATAATATTATATTCGCGACAATAGCACTTGTAAATCTGAATTTAGGACGTTGTTGTTTAACTTTGTGAGTGAAGGAACCTTGAAACTCAAATACATTTTTCTCGGCTTTTTCATTTTTGAGCACAGTTTTGCATGCCTTGTGAAATGTGACCAATGCATGGTCCATGGTTTGTGTTTTATTTATGTTTTAACATGACGAATGCATGTAACACATCTATCACATGAGGCATCCGTAAGGAAATAACCATATTCACAAGGGAAGGAGAGCTTCTTTAATTCTGGGATGTACTCAGCTATGGTTTCGTGTAGCACCTGCTCACGCTTGAAATATGCCACTCTCTTGCTTATAAAACTGAGATTGTGGTCCAGATTACCAACCAACGCAGTATACAGGGTGAGTTTAAAGTATCAACCCAGTGGATTTGGCAGCTGCATTATTTGGTTTAGCCGTCAAACAACCATCGGTGGTTGGTCACTACGGAGGGAGCTACGATTTGAGATCATCCAGGTGGTCCCTGCAACCTACTCCCCTAAAATAAATTTTTCATTCCCGGTTCCTTTGCGAATAGAGCATTGATTCCAATTTGAGATATGTGCGGGCAGTCAATTCTTGGTAAATGCAGAAAACAGCATGTAAGTCGGTCCACAATAGCACGAGCTATTACCAAAACACATATGTATAAATGTTGCATAAATACTATCCTGAGAGGTGTGTGAATTCGTTTATTTCATGTAATAATCACAATAGGTAACAGCAAACGTAACGAAATTGGGTTCGGCTAGCACAGGTTTGAAACACATGTAACAAATTGGTGTTTGACTTTGAACAGCATGTCAAGGTTCGAACATATGTTTCAACAAATTGCTGTCTGCCATACAAATGTACTATCTACGTCCACTAGTGAGTGGTACCTCCCTTCCCGGAAATCTGTGATCAAGAAAGAAGTCCTTTTGTGGGCACTTATGGGACTAAGTACTGAGATCAACCTGGGTTGCCGCGCCCACCCTGCCCCCTAAATAAAGTTTCATTTGCGGTTCCTTTAGGTTTTCCAGTGTGCTACATGTGCTACAAACATGTGCACAAGCATGTGCTAGCCGAACCCTTATCAATTTTGTTACGTTTGCTATTTTCTACTGTAATTATTTCATGAAATAACCAATTCACTGTTCATGATTATTATTTTATGCAATAAAGCCAACATTTGTACTAATATGTTTTGGCCATAGGTAGTGCTATTGCTGACCGATTTACATGCTGTTTTCTGCGTTCACAGTGAATTGCTGCCCGCATAAATCTGAAGTTGGCATCAATGTCCTATTTTTAAAAGAACCGGAAGTGGACAGGGTGGGGAGGGGCACCCCCAGATGATCTAAAAACGTCGCACCCTCTGTGGTGACCAACAATCGATGGTTGTTTGATGGCCATCCAAATCCTGTGGCTGTCAAATCTACTGCGTCGATACTTTCGACTTACCCAGTATATTTCACTGAGAGAATTACTAGAAGTAGCGGCGGGCATATATAGGTTTCTTAATAACCCATAAGTTTCTTTGCCCACACTCGTAAGCAATACCTCGACCTGCTTATCAGGCAGAACATCGTAAGTAGCAAATTACGAAGTCAACCGTTCAAAATATACAATCCAGGTTTCAGACCGTGGGTCAAACGGTTCTAGGATAAAACGCCCCCGACAAAACGCCCCCGGAAGAAAACGCCCACAGGAAATAATGTCTTTAAGTAAATGATTGTTGGTTCGCATCTCCAGGTTCACCCCATTTCTTAATTACACTTCCTTTGTAGTAGGGTTCAAAATTGAGCTGGTTCATCTATACAAGTATTAGTTTGCTTTATATGACGTAAGGTTCCCAGAACTTTATAGTTTAAAAAAAGATTGATATTGTTAAAACGTTAACTACTTTTAGTGCTTTTATTCTGTCAAAACAATTTCACACACCGAGAAGAGATTCCACTAGCTAATTAGTACCTTTACGACACCCTCTCCGTTTGCAAATTTACTTTAAAGATATACTGTTGTTCTTAAAAACCTATACAACTTAGGCAGGGACATAACAACTGTGAGCAATTTCATGTCCCCAGTTGGGATTCCTCTAGCGAATTTGCAGCTTTAAGTCGATCGCTCCGTTTGTATTTGATTTACTTAAAGTATATACTGTTTTGCTTAAAAACTGATACGACTTAGTGAAATTAAAATTGTGGATGATTCCGCAGATATAGTCTAGAATAGGGAGACCTCAACAATTGTTCTGGGTCCATAGAAAGAGAATAGTTAAGGAAGAAAGTAGCTATGTATGTGAATTGTAAACGGGGAGAGTTTAGTAAATATACAAAGATAACCAATTGAACTTTCAATAACGCTTCTGCAAAAAAGCTTTTTTACACTTACCACATTCAAACGGTTTCTTTCCACGGGTTAAAATTGCGTGTAGTGTTAAGTGAGACAAAAGACAAAATCCTTTCCGCAAGCATGACATTCAAACGTTTTCTTTCCATTGTGTACAACTGCAGGCACTGTTAAAGGATACTTTGCCACCAAAGCCTTTCTGCACTCAACACATTCAAACGATTTATTCTAGCTGTGTACAAGTACTTGCGTCCTTAAAAAATGCTTGCGAGCAAAAGTCTGCCCACACTCGACACAGTTAAGTGGCTTCTAACCACTGTGTATAATTGCGTGCAGCTATATATCACTCCTCTTGTGTATAAGTTAGACTTCCGCATAGACGCCTTATCACACTCAACAAATTCAATGATTTCTGTTCGCTATGTGCAAGTAGAAGGTATTCGAAAACGAAACCATTTTCCCAGTGCAGTAGACGAAACCGTCGTGTTTAACTTTAGGGCATTGACAAGCATTCGTGATTCTAAGTCTTTGCAACGTTAGCGATCGTAACGCTAGCATATCATACACCATACGAAACCCGTCTCCACAAAAGTTACGCCCATTAAAGCTATCCTTAAAAATTTCTAACAACATAGCGAATTCGTTTGCTGGATGTAAAGCAAACGTTGTCACAATTCTAGTCCCGAAAAAATTTCAAGCATACCTGGGCATCGATGCAAACGGCGATCGCGTGTATAGAGCTCGAGCTGGCATGGTCAGCGGCTCCAGTAAGCGTTTGATTAAAATGTACATGCAGGATCGGAAAAGAAAACTAACACGCGCTCAGAAAAAAAAAACACCATGTGGGTGCTCCCGAGAACCACTTTATTAACGATTACTGGCCTAACAAAAATTTAACCAACAGAACTTGGTTAATAGGTCTACGTTATTATTAACCTCGAGGCATAGTTTAACACAATCAGGACCCTGGGTAAAGTAACAAAGCGATAAAAAGCAGGAATTTGGTTAAAATCGGACTCAACGACATATCTGACATAAAGTAACGAACGTGAAAACGTAAATAAAATGGCTTTTAGTTAGAAATCTAACTCAAAATCATGCTATCACTCAGCTAGCTACTACTTTCGTTTCTTGGTATTCCAAGCCTATTGTTATATCCTGGTGCTCTAACCTAACGAAAATTATTGGGATGCCTTTATGTATGGCTTCAGAATCAAGCAAACTAGTTTACTGATTAACAACCCGAAGCTGTTAACAGACCGGCTTGGGAGGCAGCAAAGATGGGGTAATCTTCGGACTGATTGGTAAATCCTCCCAAGAATTAATTAATTAATGGTCTGAACTGTAGAACACGGAATTTTTGCTTTTTTTTTCCTCACATGCTTCCTTATTTAAAAAAAAAGAGAACGAGTACAATTTACCGATGCTGAACAAGTGATACACAGATTCAGGCTAAACCGATATCGTGTTATATTAGTATTTGGAAAGATTCGTTTTTACCTTACTCCTCTAGTCCACGTTTATTTTTTTTATATAAAAAGGAAAAAAATCTGAAGCAGAAATGAATAGCTAAGGAGCCATATAAGGGCCAGCTTCCTCTACTCTCCTGATGTAGCACTAAATAATTTCTCTCAACATTTTGAGTTTTATTGACCTTCAGTTCCATAACGAGCGTTTGTCCCAAAGCAATATTTCACCAAAATCCTTTTTGATTATTCTGCACATAAGGGATCGCACTCATTAAACGCAGTTTGCCACCGAATGAAAGTGTGTAAAATCTTGAACTATCTAGGGCGACCGAATACTAACTAGCATTTGCTTGCATGACGTGAAGGAATGCACAACACGATTTCTTTTAAACAAACAGACAAACCCACATGCTATAGGGGTACTCGGTTGAATGCTTGGCAAATTGAATTCTGGAAGCGGATTATGGGTCGACACCAATAAAATAGGCATTCAGAACACTCAAATAACATTAACGCTATATTTCAACCCTCACATGGG
>JAHWFP010079985.1:69930-162378 GCA_023313725.1 Lithobius niger
TCACAAATGACGTCATTATCACAAATGACGTAATATGTACAAATGACGGTGGAAGAGCGTGATAGGAAAATTGGTCCGGAATAAAACACGTAGTCGTAAAGTGAAAGAGAGGTCCAGTAAACGTTTTACACAAAATGTCAAGGTGCGGAAATTGTGAGGAGAAATTAGGTAGACAAAATGATTGTGTAACATGTGCTAACTGCAAATCAAAATACCATTTTGATGAATGTTCAGGTATCTCAGTGGCAACGTGGAAAGCAAAAGGAAAGGACAAAAGTACATGGAAATGTGCAAGATGCAGACAAGAAGATACAACAAATAAAGAAAATGAAGACGAAAATGAAAGTGAAAACGAAGCAAACACAAACAGAAAAACTGACAGTGTGAAGGATAAAGCAGAAATAACGAAAATTCTGAAGACCCACTAGGGGACCCTGGAAAAGAACACCCAGAAAAAGAAAATCAACCTGGAATTGTGGAAAATACTAAAAATCAAGTTACAACAGAAGATTTTTTGTCTCTAAAAACACTGTTTGAAAAAATGGACAATAAAATGGACAAACTACTCTCTAAATATGACAAACTCATAGGGATGCAACAAGAAATACAAGATGTTATAAAATCTTTGAACTACCTGACAGAAGAACAAAAAGACATTAAGAAAGAACATGCAGAAATTAAAGACCAGTTAAAAATCATGGAAGATAGAATAACAAAAATAGAAACAGGAAAAGGAGTAAAAAGCACAGATCTTGAGTTGAAAATCCACCAATTAGAAATTGAAACTAAAGAGAAAGAACAATATGACAGGAACCGCAACTTAGAAATTAATCAGTTACAATGGATGGACGATGAGAAATTAGTTGAACTGATACCAAAACTGGCAGACATTTATGATGTGACACACTTCAGAAATGATCAAATTGAAGCTGCACATCGCATTCCAAACAAGAATCCCAACAAAGCAAGCAGTATTATAATTCAGTTCAAACATAGAGAGTACCGAACAGAATGGCTCAACAACAGGAAAAAAAACATAACAAACGATGTCATATACAAGAATGGAAACAAACAGAAAGTGTATATTAATGAGAACATGAGCCCATTTTATAAGAGTCTTTTTTGGAAGGCAAAAAACTATGCAAAAGAAAATAATATCAAGTATGTTTGGTTTAGCAATGGGAAAGTGCTAATGAGAAAGAACGAAAATGAACAAAAGGTCATCACAGTTCGTTCAGAATTAGATTTAACCAATTGAACTTAAGCTAATATAGTGATTCCAACATAAAATTCTTAAATCACACTACTGAGAATTTTGATGAATTGAAAATACTTCACGACAAGGAAGTGAAAAATAATCATGCATTTAAAATTCTGCATGTAAATATTAGAAGTTTGAGAAAAAATTGGGAAAGACTATTAATTAACTTAGAAAAAAGTCTAATCGAATGGGATCTTATTGCACTAACTGAAATCAATATTAAAGAAGAAGAAAAAGATAATTATGCAATAGAAGGTTACTTAAAAAGTACAGTTATAAGAGAAAATACTAAGAGAGGAGGGGGAATAATAGTATTTCTTAAGACAAAATATTCTAACAAAAACTTAGAATTTAAGCATCATAGGTTAAAAGAAAATGATTGTTTGATATTAAATTTTAACACTGAAGAACACTTCATTGAAGTTAACATTATTTACAGAAAACCAGATACAAATAAATTAAAATTTGTCGCAGAATTAAAAAAACTTTATAAAAAAATGAAAAATCTAATAAAACATGAATATATTTGGGGGATATAAACATAGATATTTTGGAGCACGAAAATTTAGATACAGACAAACATGAACAAAATTTGATAGATAAATACGAAAATGTACTCGCAAAATTAGGTTTTGAAAAAAAAATAAACTCCCCAACTAGAGTTGAAGTTATTAAAAAGAAAAATAAAGATGAATTTTATAAACAAATATCATGTATAGATCATATTTATACAAAAACGAATAATCAAATTATACAAGGTTTCACAATTGAAGAAAAAATTGCAGACCATTATTTTACAGGCTGTTGGATTCTTAACACAAAAATACCTTTTAAAATTGATCAAACTGATATTAACAAAAATTTAAACAGAGATAACACAACAAATAAAATAAAATACAATGATAAAGAAATAATTAAAGAACTAGATAAAGTAGATTGGAATATATTAAAACAATTTACTAATATTGACGAAATGTATAAGGAAATGGACAAAATCATCAGTAGTATTTATGATAAAAATACTAAAATTATACAAAATAAAAATAAGCAAAACATAAAAAAAAGAAAGGAATGGATAACATTGGATACAATTAAATTAATTGAGGTAAAAAATAAACTGTGGTCAGAAATTAAAACACAGAAGATAATTAATGAAGAATTGAAAAAGCAATATAACTCAATTAAAAAAGAAGTTCAAAAGAAAATCACCGAGGATAAACAAAACTTTTATACAAATATTTTAGAAAAGTCAAAAACAGAAAATAAAACAATGTGGGATGTAGTAAATGAATTAACAGGAAAGAAAAAGAAATTAGTAAGTGTTGATCAAACAATAAAAACAGAATTTTCCGAATTCAGTATAAATCGAATTTGTAATAAATTTAATGAAAATTTTAAACAACAGATACCAAAACTGAAATCTAAATATGAAGGTAAAACAAACAATTTTACTAAGGGAGTATTCTATAAAAAAGAATTTCAAAGTCTCCGATCAAATAACAACAAAAGTGAAACAATGTATATTATGGAACCAACATTACCAGAAATTCAAATGATCATAGATAATATAAATAATACAAACTCAACAGGAATAGATGGTATACAGACTAAACATATAAAAGAAAGTAAAAATAATATATCAAATGGAATATGTATAATTATAAATAAAATGATAGATGAAGAAAAATGGCCAGCCTTACTAAAAATTCAAACTTTACGTCCATTACATAAAAAGGGAGATAAAAAAGACCTTAATAATTACAGACCAATTTCCCTACTTTCAGTAATAAATAAAATTATAGAGAAATTTTTTGCCAACAAAATTAATTCCTTTATGGAAAAATACAATTTATTAAGTAATATACAATTTGGTTATAGGAAAAAAAAGGGAACAAATGACTTGTTAGTGGAAATTAATGAACTAATTACAGATGCATTAAATAAAGGAAAGTATGTAGGAACTATTTGTATTGACTTACAGAAGGCATTTGATTCCTTTGACAATGACAGATTACTTAAGAAATGTAATGATGTAGGAATTAGAGGAAAAATGAATAATATTATACAAAGTTACTTAAAAGAAAGAAAGGCAATAGTAAAAATTGAAAATGAATGCAGCAATGAATTAAAAATACAGTATGGTGTCCCTCAGGGATCAGTATTGGGTCCCCTATTGTATCTGATTTATACAAATGACGTAAGTTCTATTTTAGAAAGATCTTTGCTTTATTTATTTGCTGATGATATGATCTTACTATCAATAAATTTCAAAAGAGAAGAAATGTTAGAAAATTTACAATATGACTTTGATGTATTAAATTGCTGGTTAACTGAAAATGAAATGTACATAAGTGACGAAAAGACACTTTATATAGAAATAACAGTACCAAAAATGACAGGAAATGACGATTCAAATATTATTATTCACGGAGAAAACTGTGAATTTATGTTAACTGGAAAAAGTAAATTAAAATGTAAAAATACCTGTAAATTACTAAAAACAGAAAAAGATACAAAATATTTAGGTTTAACGATTGATAATCATTGGAATTTTAAGAAGCATGTAAGAATACTTATGAACAAACTTCGATACATACTAGCAAAAATGTACAATTTAAAAAATATATTGGATAATAAGAATAAACAAATCCTATACAATGCTTGGATCGAAAGCCATTTGAGGTATGGAATTGAAGTATATGGTTTTGCCAGTGATTATATCATACAAAGACTGCAAAAATTACAAAATAAAATTGTTAAAGTTCTTTTTGGAAATTCACTTCTTAATACTAGTGAAACTTTTAGACATAATAAAATTTTAAGCATAATTAAATTAAGAGATCAGATAATTATTACAAAACATTACCATAGTTATAAACATAAACAGTGCAATACTGAAAGAACAAGCAGACTAAGAAATCAAACAAATCGCTATGAAATACCAAAGTGGTTTAATAAGTATGGACTAAGAAATCAAAAGTTTTACATACCAAAAATTTTTAACCAATTACCAAATGAACTTATTAATTATGATAGTATCACAAAACTAAAACAGGAGTTACATAAATATCTACTAAGTGAAAAATAAATAGCCCTGAAATAAAACAAAACATTTTGAATTATTATATTTTTTTTTGGGGGGGGGGATTATTGCAAATAATATAATAAATTAAACACCAACAAGTGTAATTAAATATAAATATTATCTTACTCATTAGTAGGTTATTATAAATGAAACGTAATAAGGTTGAAATATTATATAACAATATTACTTTGTGTTATTAGGTTGTTATTTTTTGTGTTATTAGGATGTTATTTATTATATGTGTTTTTCGTGTATTGCTGCTCACACAAGTTTTGTGCAAACTTCGAGCTACGTATGCAAATAAAGATTATTATTATTATTATTATTATTATTATTATTATAACTCAGACTTGAAAGCCCTCATCAAAACCAAAAACAAAAAATTCTGCAATAAACACTATTATCATTGGCGATCTAAATTTTAATCTGCTCAGAGAAACACGAGACATCACTGAAAAGTTCGACATTGAAAGATTTGAAAACATCATAGATACAAAGGGATACACTTCGTAAATTACTTCTCCAACCCGTGTTGAACTGAAAATTAATACTATCCCTAAATCATGCCTTGATGTGATTTACACTAAACTAAATAAGACTTGCTGTAATGGCTTTGTCATTAAACAAAAGATCGCCGACCATTACTTTACTTGTCTTGAAATTAAACATTTTAACCCTGTTAAAGAAACACACCACGAAAATCATAAGTTTATCAAAAAATTAAACAATTATAACATTATTAAACAGCTTGAAGATTTTGACTGGAGCATTCTGGATAAATACAGCAACTTAAATGACATGTACAACGAAATTGAAAATATCATTCAGGAAATATACAAAAAAAAATACATCATGAAAACGGCTTCACTCTACGAACAAACTTTTCAAAAGTGAATTGATGAATCAAACTGTTCTTCAAGAAATTAACTATAAAAACAAGCTCTGGATTAAAATTACTAAACTTCTAAACCGTCACCAGAAATAATTATTGAATACAAAATTTGCAAGCAATCTGTGGATCGCAATATTCTTTTAGCAAAAAATGTGTTTTATAAAAACGTGTTTTCTGGAAATCAATTTAAAAGTTCCAAAATCTTGAATAAACCTAATCATTTAATGGGAAAAAACAAAAACAAAATATTGACGAACACCTCAAAAACGCTTTCACAAATGGAAAAAAACCGTTGACTTCAGTAACTCCTTTAATAATGAATTTTGTTTACAAATTCATAAACTTAAAAACATAAATCAACATACAAAAAGATGTCAAAACATACTAGCTAAAAATAAAAAAATAAATAAAAAAATTAATATGTTCCATAATTCCATCACTATTTTGTCCCCTACTATTTACGAAATTGAAGAATTTCGAAATAATATTGCAGCAAAAAAAAATCTACTGGCTACGACTGGTTCCTTATGGACCATTTTGTCAAAACCAAAGACATTCTGCTATTTTTCTTAAAATACTTATAAACGTCATAATTGATTCTGAAACTTAGCCTGACAAACAAGCAAAAAAACAAATCCTTAGACCAGTGAATAAAAAGGGTACCCGTACTGATTGCACCAACTACCGACCAATTGCTTTACTGCCTTCAATTAATAAAATTGTTGAAAGATTTTTTACCAATAAAATCGAAAACTTTTTTCTTAAATACAAACTTTTTAACGTCAGGCAATTTGGCTTCCAAAAATGTAAGAGACAGCGGATCTGCTTCTTTACATTAACAACCACATTTGTCATGCTCTAAATGAGGACAAATTCTTCAGTGCTATCCTCATTGATTTTCATAAAGTCTTTGATACACTAAATTTTGACATCCTTAAGACAAATATTGGGAAATGCGGAATCCATGAAAAAATTCAAAACATTCTTTTTGAGCTACCTTACTGATAGAACTAAATACAGAAGCAAACCTATTTACGTTGCCTTTTGGACTTATAAGATTGCATCTGTATTTAGTTATTTCTTGTGAGCCTTTGGCTTTCCCGTCTTTAATTTATTGATAGAACTTGTAGTGTGAAAATTGACGATCGTTTTAGTGAATGGACTGAGATTAAATATGGTGTCCTTCAGGCCCTATGCAACTTTCTGATTTACCTAAACGGTATAAATGATTTTAATTGGAATACTTATCTTACTCTTTTTCATGATGACATCTTCCTCTAAATAAATGTACATAAATGTTTAAAAAAATACAACAATTTGTAATCTGCAAACCGATTTCAACTTAATTATGAATACTTTTTTTGAAAATGAACTTTATATTAATGCAGATAAAACATGTAGCCTTCTTTTTTTTAACTTCAAACCTGACCTTAGAAAATTTTGACATTAAATTGCACCACTACATTTTTTTTTCTGAAAATAGTAGGACCTGTACTTGCCAGAGCCTAATATGTTAAACAAGCTAAATACCTTGGAGTGATTGACAGACACTGGAAATTGTATGACCGTTTCAATAACTTAATCACCAAGGCCAGGCAGTTACTTCCTGGTCTTTATAACATCAGGGATATTTTGGATGAACATAACAAAAGACTTATTTACAATACCTGCATATTTTCTCTTTGTCAGGTACGCATGCCCTATTTTTGCTTATACTTCTTCTGGATACATTGACCGTCTTCAAAAAATACTAAATAAAGCTTGTAAGATTATTTTCAGAGATGTTAACTCTACAAAAAAACATCAAACTTTCTTCAAGAGTAATCTCTGATGACCTTTAGGTTTATTTCTGATTTTACAGTAATTACACAAAATTTCTTTAACAATGATTACAACATACCTGTAAAGAGAGCGATCAGGAACAATAATAATTGGCTTACCATTTATTCTTTCAGGAACTTGTAAGGAATGAGAACTATGAATTACATTTCACCCTCTTTACCTAACGAACTTCCCGTAAGTTTACACGAAATTGAGAATAAATTTAGATTGAAAAAAAGAATTAACAATTTGGATGTTTTTAAAGAAATAATGATTCTGTCTTAACCTGTGATTCTGTATACGATAGTGACACTTTTTACTTATTGTTTGCATTGTAGTTTTTATTTTTAAAAATTGACCACCCGGTAAACCTTATATAAAACTTAAAAATGTGTTTTAAACAACACATCTGTTACGTATTTTCTCTTAATTATTTACTAAGTTAAACGGTACAAACAGTCTGCGGACTTGGTCTTTCAGATGTTAACCCTTATGAATAAATTATTACATATATATTGTTAATTTTATTAATATTATAAGAGTGTAAGTGACAACATTACTACTTAAACAAAAAATTAAATGAAGATGCTACAAACTTACGTGGATTAAATTTTTAATGCGTCAAAGTTAACTAAAAATTCATTAACAAAATATCGAACTTACTTTAAGGGTTAAAAGCAAGCTAGTCCAATTCGTAGCTGATATCAAAGCAAAGTCATTGCCAAATCTTCCAATTAGGGTAGCTAAGTTCTGAGGCCTGCCGTACATACTGTGACGAGTGGAATCAGATCGTGTATTTCTGTTGTTTGGTTTCCAGCTAGCCCTCGAAAGTGCTTTAAAAAATGTTTTTTCCATCAGGCAGGCAGCACCTCAGTATACTCTGATTAGCATAGCAGTGCTTCCCTAATTGATAGACTTGACAAAGCGCTTTTTATTTTTTTTCCATCAGGCAGGCAGTAGGTCAATATGCACCAATAAGCTTCGCAGTGCTGTCGTAATCCACAGACTTGATAAAGAGCTTTTTAAAATTATTTTTCTTTCAGGCAGGCGGTACTTCAATATACTCCTAGTAGCACAGCAGTGCTGCCCCAGCCTTTAGACTTGCCAAAGAGCTTTTTAAAATTGTTTTTCCATCAGGCAGGCAGTAGCTCAATATGCTCGAGTAAGCTTAGCAGCGCTGTCGTAATCAGCAGACTTGGCAACGCGCTTTTTAAAATAGATTTTCCAACAGGCAGGCGGCAGCTAAATATACTCTGATTAGCTTATTAGCAGTGCTGCCCTAATCATTAGACTTGACAGAGTTTTTAAAATTGATTTTCCTTCAGGTAGGCAGCAGCTCAGTATGCTCCGATTTACTTAGCAGCACTATCCTTATCGGCAGAGTTAGTAAGGGACTTTACCAGCACAGCCTTTCTACTTACGATTCAGATCAGCTCTCTCCAAGCAATTAAATTAAGCTCCGAAACAAGTCCAGGTAGCAAAGTTGTCTAGGTCTAAAAGATGTCTGGTAGTTTTGTATGAGAAACTACCAGAAAATTTTCAGAGTTAAAGGGCATATTCTGGAAATACTTCCTTGATCTTGGTGTGATCCGATGTTTACAGTTTCGAATACCTGGTTTTCCCTCCCTTTAATTGATTTCTTTCTGCTTCTAAAGTAACTTGCTACATGAAAATGTAAGCATGTCCATTTAAAACCATTTTTTTGTTGCTTCTGATCACATACAGGTCAAAGAAGTTATTTTAAAGCAAAAAAAGTAGTCGGTTGTTTTCAGTTCTGTGTGATGAACACAATTCTAAAAATGTAAACTTTACAATTAAAGCCAAAGAAAATTAATTTTCAGATTAGCATCCTAACATTTTCAGACCAAGACAAGGGTTGAATTTTTTTTATTAATTAAATATGAATAGTATCCAAACTTATTTCTCTTACAAAGGCGAGTTTTCATATAAAAAATGACAAAACTCATATACCAAAAAAAAAAAACAGATTGTCCGACTCATTTTTTGGGAGCAATGATTTACCTTTCTTTGGGCAGGTTTTTATTTTTAACATTTTCAGCAAATCGGCGACTATTATCTCGAACATTATTTAATTTAAGTAACATTATCTTAAACGAACAGTATTAAATTACGTTCATAGCCATAATCAACATAAATATGAAGTAATAAAAACAGTTTTTCTTGTAGGCACAAGAATTCATATTTTATTTTTGCCAGATTATTGTGTACAAACACATATACAAAAAAAAAACAGAATTTCAAAACAGTGTAGGTTACAGGATTGTTCAACTCATTTTTTGGGGGAAAGGAATTACCTTTCTTTGAACAGGTTTTTTCTTTTCACCTAAACATTTTCAGCAAATCGGTCAGTCTTATCTCGAACATTATTGAATTTAATTAATATTATTTAAATGGACAGTGTTAAATTCCTTTCATATCCATAATAAAAACAAATAATTAAGTAATAAAATCATTTTATCGTGTTGTCAAATCCATTTATATTTTATTTTTTTCAGATTATTTAATGCAGACCTAAAAATACGGCACGAACGGAGATGTAAACAAAGCGTTAAATTTCCTCGGCCGAAACATCATTGTTACAAATTTCTTAGTGTATTCTTAATTTATACTCTGTATACGTCTTTAGCTGAAGTATTATTATTGCAAAAATCTTAGTATTTATGTGCTTTGTATTTCTTTGGCCTAAGTATCGTTGTTGCAAAAATTGTAATATTTATTTAATTTATATCCTTTATATTTTGTTTAGTTGCATCGTCAGATTTGAGATGCAATGTAAGCAAAGATGCGTGCAAGAATAATTGCATTGCAGCTGGTTATCTTAATGGATATTGCAATGAAAATGGAGATTGTGACTGTTCCGGTAAATCACGTCAAGGTAGGCAAAAAGGAAATACATCAAATATAAATTTATGCATTTATTCCCTTTAAAAAGAGACTTGTTCTTAATCCTTACATTATTTCCCAACCCTGTAGCAGGAAATAAAACCACTACTATACCTAAATCTTATTTAAAACTAACAATCTGTATATAATTCCTTTACAGTATTACCTCTTTTATTACCATACACTCACAAATGTACAGATGTATGATAAGATCTAGATTTGCAGTTTGTTTGCCAACTCTGTAATGTGTGACGTAGTGGCAACCCGGACGACTGCATTGTGACTGAGGTTAGCGCTATTGACCTGGTTGTCACCACGCCCTTAAAGCTCAATTCCTCCATGCATGCAAGTGCCAGTTCCTCACGCAGCTGCCACTGAGATAGGGTTAAGAAATTATCCTCGTTAGAAAGGTCACAACATTTCCTCTTCCCTCCCTATTCACCCTTGGAATCTTTTGCAACACAGTTAGAATTTTTCGACCGTGCGTTTTTCACTTCAGCGTCATGACATTGACAGGATAGGCATCACATGTGAGGGTAGTCGCCTTAGACGCATACATTCGTTGAGAACGTGATGATACAAATGGTTAATGATAGACCTACCCGTATTGTTTGTTTTTATTCGCTGATGAGATGTTGTTTTGGTACATTGATGATGGCTGATTGATGATTGGTTTCTGTAAATGATGATGCTTTGTAAATTACTGTGATAAATAGGATGTGTCTCGCTTCGCTGACATCAACCATATTAACTTACTTACTTCTTTTATTGAGCCTAAGGAGGTCTACATACCATCTGCTCACACTAACTTACTTAATTAAAACTTAACCTAACTTACTCTCCTATACCAAAAACCCGAACATCACCCCAATCACCACCATAATATGTGTCTTCACATATTAACAATTCGGTTAGCTACATCGAACAAATAACTCTTAGCAAATAGGTAATTATTGTAGAAATGGTGGAATGATATCCGAATATCATTTAATGCAAAACCAATTCAGTGTCAACTCGACGAACACTGCAAGTCATTGTTAATCTTAGGCCATTAAGTATCAGCTAAGCCACAACGTTTGGTAACAATACGGTAAAGCAGCGAGGTCGATCGAGTGGCGAGGCAACATTGAAGCATTCCTATTCTAATCCGAATTACTTTTTCGGCGAACAAAGGAAATGAGACCTTGTTGCACCAACTCTTTCCACTGTTTTAGCTGTGCATTTATCATTAAAGAACGCTTTGGGCCATGGATTTATCAGAATTTAATGCACGCTTGGCCGAAGTTAAACAATGGTTCATTGTTGCCGCCCTATTTTATTTATTTATTTCTGAGGACGGTAGCCATTGCTGGTCTTCTGCCCTACTGTGCAATCTACTTAAATCTACTTATATATATCCTATTTAACTATGGTCCGTACACACACTACTTATGTTGCCACCCTTCAGTTATGAAAAATTAATGAAAAATTAATGCACGGCTACAACAATTGGAGAGATGTATAATGTGTCTTCTACTACTCTTCCATAGTTGTGGCAATGTATTTATCATTCATAACGGATGATAGCAACAATAAACCATTGTTTCATTTAATCCTGGTGTGCAGCAATTCTGCTAAATGTACGGCCCAAGCCAAATCGCCATGCATGAAAGATAAATGCATGGCTACAACAATGGAAACAGTTGATGGGGCAAGTTCTCATTGCTGTTGTTCGTCAATGGAGCAATTCGGATTCGAGTAACATACTCCAACGTGTCAAAAATAAAGAAACACGTTAGTCGTTCGCCTCAACAATGGGCTCGTTGTATAAATTTGTTAAATTACGTTATTTGGAAGCAATGCTGTGCACCAGCCTGTATTGATCTCGTGGCTCAGCCAGTTGATCGACTTCGGCTGGTTTGCCGCATTGTCACCAAATGATGCAGTTGAACTGATACTTCGAAATCAATTCACGGTAATGCTGGTTGTGGCATGCTGGTGCCCGCTATGCCGCGTAGGCTTGCTAAGCTACATTTTCCTAGCACGATGATCGCTTGTTGAATGCGGGAGTCGTGTCGAATAGTAATAGTGAACTTTGAAGCTACATGTTAAATAAAAGACACATTTTTTATTTAAATTCAATCTACAATCACATATAGAGAGAGGGGAGGGGGTTCTCATTTCATACATGAGGCAATTTTGCTGCAGAAAAATTTAAAATTGGCTAGTCGTTATTGAGCCATGTTCACATTTCCCGATCTTGGCTAAACAAGTAGCACTTCGACCACCATACGAATAATTCGCACTTTTATTTATAACAAAATATACAAACTTTATTTTGATTAAATAAAGAATGCAATATACAGGGGTTCAAACCACCCCCCCCCCGGATATGTTTAGAGAAATTACTCTCCTCCCACACCTCAACTCTTCAAATGCATTCATTTTCACAACAGGGTAATAGTTAGTGGTCCGGTTTAATAATAATAATAATAATGAATTTGTTCATAACGAACGGGCAGAGGAAGGGCAATTGCCACTAAAACCTTTCCCAAATTAAAATATTCTACTTACAAAGTTAAAAATACATTTTTCATGTTGACAGTAAAGTTGCATAGTAAATTACTATATGTCGAAGTTTTATACATAAAAAACAATGCTAATCCTAAACTTAATAAAATACAATACTCGGCTATGAGCTATATGCCTCACCACTTATAACAACGTAAGAATCCTGCCAAATTATAATTCCGGAGCTTGCTCCTAAAATGGTCTGCATTCTGCACATTCATAAACTCAACGGGTAGGCTATTCCAAGGCCCCACCACACGATTGGAAAAGAAAAATTTACGACAATCTGAGTTAACCCTCCTTACAATTAATTTCGATCGATGTCCCCTGGTTTTGCATGTGCCTCGTAATTCAAAAAACTTTGAATCATCAACATCAAAAATTCCATTAATGATACAATACGTTAAAATTAAATCAGCCTTAAGACGTCTTGATTCAAGCGTCTCAAGTCCCGAGGTTTTCAAACGTTCCTGATAGTTAAGTGAGTGAAGCCTACCAACTGATTTTGTAAACCTACGTTGCACTCGCTCTATTGCTTCTATGTCCTTCAATAAAAAAGGCGACCACACTGGACTAGCGTATTCTAGAATTGGACGGACATACACCTTGTATGCCCATATGAGGGTTCTTGAATCTCCTGAAGTAAAACAACGTCTGATCATTGCTGAACGTTGATTTGCAGTTTTAATAATAGATTGTATGTGGGTAGAAAACTTTAAATCATTAGTAAGCCAAACACCCAAGTTTTTAACCTGTGATCTTGATTCAATGTTAGAATCTAATAACGAATAAGGGAAAAAGTGATTTTTTTTTCCTATATGGAGAACATGACATTTGTCTGCAGCAATTGGTAGTTGCCATGCTAATGACCAGCTGCCAATATTTTCAATTACATTATTTAATTTTTCATGTTCAAGTGCTGTATTGGCTTTACCATAAGTTTCCACATCATCAGCATACTTAAGTAAAGGACATGAAGATGTACTGGTCAGATCGTTAATATATATGACAAACAGAGTTGGTCCTAGAATCGATCCTTGTGGTACACCACTCCCAACCATAACAGAACGCGATGCTGCCTGACCAACAACAACTTTGTGTGAACGATTATGGAGAAAATCTTCAATCCAAGTAACTAGAGTGCCATAAAAACCAGTATATTTAAGTTTGGCTATTAATTTAGAATGAACAACCGAATCGAAAGCTTTTGCAAAATCAACGAAAACAACATCTGTAGGAATCCCTCTATCAGCATTATATGTCCAATCCTCCAGTGCAGAAAGCAATTGCAGGGTTGTTGAACGATTTGGGACGAAACCAAATTGGTCATTGAGTATAACGGAATGATGTTCCATAAATTTGACCATATTATTTCCTATAACACGTTCCATTACTTTGCACGCTACACACGTTAGTGATATAGGCCTGTAATTTGACGGATCGGAAGCACTACCCTTTTTATATATTGGCACCACCCGCGCAGTCTTCCAAGGATCAGGTAAAGTACCAGTAGTGAATGATAAATTAAAAATAATAGATAAAGGTAATGAAATTTCTCGTGCCACCTCTTTAAAAAAAGATGCTGAGAAGCCATCTGGTCCTATAGAATTACTAGATTTTAGGCTCTTAAGAATTTCCAACACATCGGATGGCCCAAATGCGATATCTAAGCTCTGATCCATCACACATGTGTCAGTTAGTGGTGGTATCACATTATTGTCAGTTGTAAAGTTAGAAGAAAATGCATTAACCAAAGCATTAGCCTTAGCTAACTCATCTGTTTGGAGCACGCCGTTGACCTTTAAAGGTGGTATGGGACGATAATTGGAAGTTTTACGCTTTACAAAGTTAAATAGCGCTGCAAGATTCCCTTGCTCCAAAACTTTCCTTTCCTCAGCTTGTGCTAGTTCATTTACTCTAGCAGTGTAGGCTTGCCTACTTTTCAAATAATTATTTTTTAAATCTATATCGTTTCGGTTTCTACTGTAGCTTCGCCAATGCAATAGTTTTTTCCTCCTTAGTTTGCACAAAATCGCTGGAATTTTGGGTCGGCTATTACGTAGCAGTTCAGTGACAGTGCAACGATCAGTTAAAAGAGTTAGAAATTTATGGAAGCTAAGCCAGGCTGCATTTACATCTAAATCATTTAGGTAAAGCCAGTTTTTGCGCTCCAAATGCCAACGTATATGATCAAAATTAATATGTTTTTTATACTGCACAGGTTTTGTTAATGGGTTACCCATAAAATTTGATTGAATTTGGAAAAACACCTTGCGATGGTCACTTTGACCGAAATGATCGTCAATATCAACCTCATATACAGTTCTGTCGTTATCACATAGAACTAGATCAAGTATTGCATTATGCCTGGTTGGTTTCAAAACCAACTGGGACAAACCCAGTTCGGAAACAGTATTAAGGAAGATGCTTTGTACAGCGTTGGAGGTCGTATACTGATTCCAATGTATAGTGGATTGGTTAAAATCACCCACAATAATATTACTGAAGTGATAATTTAGATTTTTACGCATGTAGGAACACATCGTAGAGACCATGGCATCATTAAATCCGTTCGGAATGTAGCCAATTAGTAAGTTAATATTGTAATCAGTCAACATGATGCACATTGCCTCTGCATCTGCAGCTATGTCACAGATGGAATAAACGATATCTTTTTTAATTGCTTTCATGATACGACCACCTCTAGAACCACGATCTCGTCTAACAAGTATGTACGGGCATTGGCCAACTAACATTGCATCCGTGATAGAATTTGTCAGCCACGTTTCAGTGACGATAACAAGATCATAAATCTGCAAACATAATTCCAGAGCAAACTCCGGAATCTTACAACAAAGACTTTGTGCATTCATACATAAACAGGATAAATTTCGGAGGCTGACCTTTGTCTGTTTATAAGTTTTGTTTCCTGAGATGTTGCAACCATTATTAACATTTAAGTTGCAAACATTATGCATATTACTACCTATCAGTTTCCCTGCAAGGGACGATACCCTGCCTCAGTAATAATCTGTTGAGCATTAACATGATTACAAGCCTTAACTACTGCTTTTTCGAGACAGGCCTTCCCCGCAGCAGAGAGATGGACTCTATCGGGGGCAATTAAACTCCTGTACGCAACAATACCGTGCCAGATGGAAATGTACCCAACGCCTTCAGTCCTACAAAGTGACATTATGTGACCGTTGCATTCAACCAAATATGGTTGCAGTTTTTTCCAATCATTTGTATTAACCCACCGGGGAAGAACGGTTTCATGTCGGTGGGGGGGGGGGAGAACGTTGTCACACTCCATTATTTTTTGTGGTCTTGAAGAAAAAAGGTTGACATAGAATTTTTTTTTTTGTTGGTGAGGGTATCGAAAAAAGATAACATTAACACTGATATATTTTTCAGGATTCGTGGTTCTGGGGTGAAATGTCGCCCCCCCCAAACCCCGAAAAAAATGGCACAGAGGTCCGTTCCTCACATTACACCCCTCTATTCTTGAGGCAGTACATTAAATTAATACATTCAGTTACTTAACACACGCTAAAACTCTCAAAAACAATTAAAAAGCTCATACTTAAATGCACACGGTTTAAAATTACTGTTACGGAGGGCAGAACAGAGTCACACAGAAAATCCAAAATATAATACAAAGGCAGCAAACTCATTTACACACGGTTAGACTGGCCACGGTTGCTTGGTTGCACCCGCCAGCGTGCCCTACGTGGTTATGGCTGCTGAATCTGAATCGTGTCATATCCCTCTCATCATATTTCACAGTAAAGTACAGTATTGCCTGCAGGAGAATTGCAAAACTATTGCAAAGTAATGTGCCACCACGTCACGTCAAAAAAATTAACAGTCCATAACTGCTAGGCAGCTGTGGGCTACGGGGATACAGGTGAAGGAGCTGTTAATACAATACACAGCTGGAAAGGTATTAGACCAGATTTATTATAATAGTAAATATAAAAACAAACTTGTTTATTTGTAAATAAAACCTATTATTGATGGCCCGGTCCATTCCCTGTCTGCCATCTCGTGGGGTGGAGGGAGAAGAAGAGATTCATTGTTTATACAGTATCAAATACCGTCCTGGTACGTTTGGTTAACGTTTAGTCTACGTGTTATCCTAAAGCGTTGTTTGTAAGGACTGTTACCTCAGAGATTCAAAGCCAATTCATATCGCACAGTAATTCAGGATGCGGCCGCACACATTGGCGGTCTTTTCCTGGTTGTGTAAATGAAAACTCATACCTCTTCACATTCCATATTATAGTGGCATCATGTTCAGATAAAGCATGTAAATGATCGTCCGAATTACCAATTCACTTTTTTTTGTAGTTCAAGGAACTTATTATTATTGTTTCTATTTAAATTTGGAAAATAATGAGTAAAGATATTTAAATTTGAAAAAAAAAATTGTTGAAAACTGCAAAATTTTAGTATTTTAAATAGTTTATATTTCCTTACGATGTCGGTGTTCCTTTTTCATTATTCGTAATGATTCCTCCGAAACTCACAACGACTCTATTCATGACTATTAATTCAAAACGATAGAAAGATAAATAAAATGAATACCATTGCAGGAAAAAAAAAGATGAATTAATTTTACACTAAAAAATATCATGGATGTCTTTTTATCCACCGAATGTTCGAGTTTGCTGGTGAGTTCCTTACATGCTCGTCCAAACAACATTTAAATTTATAAATGAGTAACAAGCTATCCCGTTTCGACTTTTCAGTCCCCAAAACTCGGTCCCGGTCAATTCGTTCCCACCCAAAAAACAGAGCACATACGACAATTAGGTCCCAGGTCAGAAAATTTCCAGATTAAGAAAAATAAAATGCCAGTTACAATTTGAGGACCAACTATTAAAAAATGACGGAGTGTTTCATGGCCAAGGCAGGCCCAGCAAGGAAGCATTCACATTCTACAGAACTCCTAGAGGGAGAAGGGAGGGTTGTGTTACCGTATGTTAGATGGGAGGGGAGGAGGGAGGACGACGAAGTGTCAAACAACACAAATTTTCGGTAAATTAGTTTTACTATAGTAATTTTCTAACTTTAGTTTACAACTTGAAATTTTATTTTTTTTCTTAATCTGTGTCTAGTAAATTTGAATCCACCCAAAACCAAAACTGGTAGAAAACCCGCCAAGTTTCCAAAAATGATCGGCCTTTAAAGGTAATGATATTATTCAACCAGGGAAAGGCCGCCAAGGTCAATCCTATTATCCAAGTTAATCGCACCGACTAAAAGTTCGAATGTTAAATGAAAACTTGAAGATTACTACTCGCTGTAGTAATCTTCAAGTTTTCGTTTAACGTGCAAAGTATTATTGGGTGCGATTAACTTGGCTAATACACTGTAAAAATGAAAGGTGCCATATGGCACCTTTAGGGTTGAATTTTCTTGTCCCGTATATGGAACCCCAAAAGTGCCTTTTGTCACTCCTAATGCAGGGTGAAAAATTTTGCACCCATGTCTAAAGTTCTCATATTCATGTTCAGGGTGACTGTTGTCCTCCTACAATTTAAAACACGTTTCACTTTTCAGGTGCCATTTGACACTTAAATGAATAAGTTTGCGCCCCGTGACTGGATTTTAATTTCACCCTATTTTCACCCATAGTGCCTATTGGCACAAACGTTTTTTCACCCTAAGGTGCCAGCCTGACTTCCTAATGAATATTTTTGCACCTCATAAATTTCACCCTATTTTCACCCACTCGTCCATATCAGCACTAACTTTTTTTTTCACCCGAAGGTACTAGGCTAGGCTTGCTAGGGCAAATGACAAGGGCGAAACGAATACGGTTTCAGCAAGCGAAAGAGCACAACCATCTGCTTGTTTGGGGGTAGAATGGTTGACACCCAGGCCATGGTTTTTCGATCAGCGTCTTTTGGGTCTTTGGTAAGACCCAAAAGACGCTGATCGAAAAACCATGCCCAGGCCGAGGAAAATTTTTACCAATTGATCATTTAATACCAATTAGCTATCAGCCACTAAGATCTCTAGATCTCTAGATCTCTAGATCTCTAGATCTAGATCTCTAGATCTCTAGATCTCTAGATCTCTAAGATCTCTAGATCTCTAGACTATCAGCCACTAAGATCTTGTTTGGGCTCGTCAGTAGAGAAAACTTGTGGATGACAGCTAGGCTAGTCTAGGCTAGGGCAAATGACAAGGGCGAAACGAATAGCAAGTTTCAGCAAGCGAAATAACAGAAACGTCTGCTTGTTTGGGGATCTATTCTACTGAATGGTTGACACCTAGGCCTAGGACAATTTTTACCAATTGATCGTTTATTATCAGTTAGTTCTGGTGCCGTTTATCTACGAAAATGGTGAAATGGTAAGTGAGTGACGGTAACCGCTGGCACCATATCGAAGTGAAATACCTAAGAAAATTAGACACCAAACTACGTGGGCGTCAATTGGTACCACCACTGCTCTCAGCCAGCACCTCAATAATGGAGCCAGTTGAGGTGCCATTTGTCTACCAAAAGGGTGACAAATTATGTAAATGAGTGACGGTAAACACTGCCACCTATCAAGATGAAAACCCAGGAAAATTAGGCACCAAAACACGTGGGGGTCAATTGGTACCACCACTGCTCTCAACCGGAACCTCAATAATGGAGCCAGTTGAGGTGCCATTTGTCTACCAAAAGGGTGACAATTTATGTAAATGAGTGACGGTGACCTCTGGCATCTATCAAGGTGAAAAAACTAGGAAAATTAGGCACAAAATACCTGGGAGGTCAATTGGTACCAGCACTGGTCTCAACCAGCACCTCGATAATGGAGCCAGTTGAGGGGCCATTTGTCTACAAAAAGGGTGACAATTTATGTAAATGAGTGACGATGAACACTGGCACCTATCAAGGTGAAAAAGCTAAGAAAATTAGGCACAAAACACGTGGGGGTCAATTGGTACCACCACTGGTCTCAATCGGCACCTCAATAGTAGAGCCAGTTGAGGTGCCTTTTTTCTACCAAAATGGTGACAAATTATATAAGTTTGTGACGGTGAACAATGGCACCTTCCAAGGTGACTAAATCCGGAAGAGTAAGCTCCAAAACAAGTTGTGGCCAATGGTACCATCACTGGTGTGAACTGGTACCTTAATTAGGGATCCTGCTAAGGTGCCATCTGTCAACGCAAACTGTGAAAATTTATGTGCAATCACGAGAGTGAACACTGGCACCTTGCAAGGTGACAGTACCATGATGTGGCCAACTGGTACCATAGCTAATTTCAAGTTTCACCCCGGAATGGTGAAAAAATAGGTGCCATTTGTCATTTTAAGTGGGTGACCAAAGGGGTAAAAAAGGTGCAGAAAGACAGGGTGAAAACTGGCACTTCACACCAAAGGTGAAACTAGTTGCCATTGCGCACGGATCTGGTTCCTTTTGGCATCCCCATGTTTGCTTACAGAAAAAAGTGTATTTTAGTGGCAGTGACAATTGTTACCATAAAGGGTGAAATATTGAACAACAAAACGTATTTTTAACCTTTGATACACGATGTTCACCCAATGGCACTCCGAACTCACCTTCACTGGTAGCTTTAAGGTGCCACTTCACACCCACAAGGTGCCGAGCGACACCTAAGTCAACCCATTTGATGATTTCACCCCAGTGGCACCCTTTGTCACCATATTGTCACCCAACAGGCACGCTGAAGTGCCACTTGGCCACTCATTGTCACCTTTTGACCTTTTGTTTTTGCAGTGTAGGATTGACCTTGGCGGCCTTTCCCTGGTTGAATGATATCACTACCTTCAAAGGCCGATCGTTTTTGGAAACTTGGCGGGTTTTTTTTAACAGTTTTGTTTTTGGGTGAATATCACATCTTTCACAGGACTGCGAACGTACATAAGGTTACATCGTCTTATATGTACCTGTACCTTATTTTTGGAAGAATTTTATTTCTATGAATTTTTACATTTATTTTGTTCAAATTTACGATTGCCAATTAGCCGATAGATTAGCCAAATTAACACGGCTTAGTTTATTGTATGACCGTTTTTCACATGCTTAAGTTGCTTCAATCCCATTTTTGCACACCCTGGTTAACAATCCCCGATTTCGTTTGCTTCGCTCATTTAATCAGCACATCCCCTACAGTTGTTTTGTTTATCCCAGCACCTTCCCCTTAATTTTTACAGATTTCGTTGACATTTAGTCATGCAGAAACCCCCGGGCCGAAGGTCAAAGGGTTTCAAAGGGCTTAAAGAGTGTTAACTACTCCTGGTCATCTGCCCGAAGCCCTAAGGGGGGGAGGGGGGAATTGAGGCTTAATGGCGCGTCGACAACTTGGTCATTAGCGCCAACCTCAGTCACAGTGCTGTGTCCCGAAGGTCGCTGTTACTAAAACAACAGAACGCGAAGCATTTTATTTTTGTGTTATTAGCAAAAACCCCGTTAACTCATGGATGCTCGTATTGTTGCGTAACCATCATGTAACGTGCATCACTTTATTCTTACGCAATCGACAGCAACGTCAACGTTTCCTTATTTTGTCTTTCGTTACAATTCAGTTTTTAGCTCGTCCAGGCTTTTACAATATATCTAAGGACCAGTGTTGATTGTTCAATCCATTGTTGCTTGAAATCTTTCGTTGCAACTTGGAAAGGAAACAAAATTATTTAAATTCTCTGGTGGCGAATTTCAAAACCCTCCCAAGAATTTGTCCTAACCCCTACAACCCCCAAATCAACAAAAGTACCATGCTCAGTTCACCATGTATCCGTGTGCAAAAGTTCAGCTGCGTAGGCCTTCTCAATTTTGCGCTAGCCATGAGCAAAAAGTCTATGGGATTTATCATGGGAAAAATCTTATTAGCGTTAAATAACGTTATTGACGCATCTTTTTCTCTATGACTGGTGAACACTCATCCTTTAAATTTTAGTTTTTCTTTATCACTGACCCTTCCCCTTACATTTTCCACAATTTGAAACATTTCTGGCGCATTGGAATTTATCCACAACACGCCAAAATATGATTTTAGTTGCTTACAGTTAACAGACACATGTCTGCTGGTGAGCCGCCTTTTTATCATTAACAATCAAATTTTTAACAATAGGATGTCTACAATGTGATGATCTACTGTCACTTGGCGGCTACACACTAGCGTGTGTCTAGACCAGGCTAGATCATATGTTTTTCTCCAAGCTGACCCTTTCCTATATGGAAGTGTCCTTCTTCTAAAAAAAATCACCAGCAGCCCAGACAAATGTTCAAAAGCAGTGGCGTCATGAAAGAATGATGATGCAGAACATTGGAGACGAAAGGTGCAAAACAAAGTATTACAAATTTGACTTTTTAAATTCAAAATTTACTTGTCAGTCTCTTTTAAAGGGTAAGTTGGGACCGTTCTGATTGTTAAGTAAATGTGCAAAATAAACTATAAATACAGCTTTATTTGATTCAGATGGAAAATAAAAATTTTGCCAGCGGGCTAGTACTCGTGCATAGTCAGAATGGAAACATTTGAGTATTTTTTCAATTGCCGAAAACCTTTCACATTCATAAGATCACTTTTCCAGCATATTTAATACTCAAAAACTTTATTATTTACTAAAATATTCTAAAGAGCATGCGAAATTCATTTTCTTTGTTTTGGCACTTGATTTCTTGTTTTGAGTAACTTCCGGGCCATCTTATAGGCAAAGAACCCAGCCTACAAACACTTCGTATATTTTCACACCACCGAAAATGATTGATTTTCTTTGGTCGAAGTCTGTAGCTTGAGTTCTGCCACAGTAGCGAAGTTGATAATCACGCCATACTAGCATTGGAATGTGTTAGATTCGATTCCCATTCGCCTCATTATCATCTGTTCCTTTTTTCTCCAATTAGTGTCTTTTACTCAGCTTATCGGCTTCGTGATGAGCTATTTTATTTAGGGCATCACGTTTCGAATTTTCGACAAGTTAAGAAAACACCACGCACAACATACGCACCAAATGCACTAAAATTCGTTTAGCCATTGTTACGAATTTATTTTATCGAGATGATGCGAATACAATTCGAAACAAATGGCTCCGGTCAATCCCAAAATCGCATTCCCTGACGTCTGAGCTACTTTTCCAAACACACAAAATAAATGTTTTCTTCACTCCTGTATATTTTTTTTAGCGGTTTGTATGTATTGGTTTTAATTTTAAATTTTCAAAAAAAATTGAAACGAATCCGATTTAGCAAACTTCAACGTACAGCCTTATTATTTACAGATAAAAGCAGTATTAGCTGTGCTTTGGGTGGTGATTTCGCTTGCAAGACCCAATGTATGAGCTCAACCGGTTACTTTGAAGGACGCTGCAATGAAGCCGACGAATGCATTTGTCATGGGGAACGTAATGACCTGCAATAAGAAGGTATTTACATTGCACTCACTTCAAACTCACTCCACCGTGAGGATATTGTTATCCACTACCATAAAAGCAAGTAGGACAACTGAAAAGTTATATACCTTTATGATGGGACTGATATTATTATGCTTAAACCTTGTTGTTATTATGCTTGAACCTGTCATTATGCTTGGTCGTACCTGATAGTGCTCAAGCCTCACATTTTCGTTCGTGATTAATGAAAATTCGAAACATACTTGGCAAATGCTTTTGTACAACTTCGTTGTGTGAAGGCACAAGAAATTATGCCTCTGATTTGTTGGCGTAAGTTTGTATGCAGCACAATAGTCTTCAACAATTTACATTATTGATTTGTAGTGTTGATAATTATATACTCGAAGACGTGTATTCTTGATGTGTGTTCTTGTTTTTTGATGTATTTATTTAGCTATATTTATTTATTTCTAATATTTTTATTGTTAAAGACACATCCGGCCTGCCTTATAACAGCCACGTGCAGATCTACATACGCGCATGTTACTATCGCCAACGGTTTCATGGGACTCGGCATAAGATACAAAATCAACTGAGATAGTATACGAAACATCATCAAGTTAAAGATTGTGTCGTCACAAACCGGAATGATTTTCATATTTTAACTTCACACTTTATAATTATTTAGGCTAGTACCTTTTAATGGTTCTTTGCCGATCTATAGGCATAAATAATTTTAGTTTTTACCGAATTAGTCTTTTAGATTTTTGATCTCATGGTAATTATTAACAAACGGTTAAAGATTAGTACATGCACACACAAATTAAATGTCCAAGGTTATTGTGAGCGCGCACAGAATCAAGTATATGCAGGATATAGTAAATAAAGTTCCCATTATTCAACAGAAAATCTCCTAGACGCACCATTTTAAAATGGATTTTTAGCAAGGGATTGGCTAACGGTAATTAAATAAACCTTTTGGGCCATACTTGATGTAGTGGATCGAGAAAAAATGGCGTTGGGAGGACCATACCTTTAAACAGCACTTACTCGTGCTATTTCTTGCGTATTTATTTACAAACCCAACGTTAAAAAGAAATTCAAGTAATCCAGGTCATTTCGTACACGTTCATTAAACAGACGGGAAATATTGATATCTGTGTACATGCACTCTTGATATTTTATTTTAAACAGTGTTTCGTACTGTTTCTTAAGAGTCTGTTTACAAGACCAAACGTTAAAAAAAAATTCAAAGCGGTTAGGTCACTTCTTAATGTTCATCCGTTAGACAGCAGGGAATTCTTGATATTTGGGTACTTGTATTCCTGATACTTTTATTTTCAAACACTGCTTCCTCGCACTGTTTCTTAAAATCTGTTTAAAAGCGCCAATGTTATAAAAGAAATCATGTCACTTAGGTCTCTTCTTGCACATACATCCATTAGACGGACGGGAATCGAATTACTATTATTATGCCCGTTTCATAATTTAATCAACTTGAAACCCAATGTATCCACGCCACCTAAATACCACCTCTCAACTTTACAGAGGAATGCAACATGTTATGGTAGCGAAAAGCCCAAGTAAAGGGCCGTTTCGTTAAAGGACGTAGTATTAAAATTAATTAAAACTAGCGGAGTCGCTCGCTTCGCTCGCTCATTCCGCGTCGTCTCGCTACGCTCGAAGAGCTTTCATGCTACAACTCTTATGCTGGTGACAGACATTCCACATCTAAAACAATCAAACAAATGATCAGAATGTCGTACGCGTTTTTTAGGCTTCAGTTCATAAACAAATTAACTAAACAAAAAACGGCTTCGTCGTTTAAAAAACCAGCCCCCTTCTGCCGAGCGCCTAAACTGCCAATGAGCCAGAAGACGAGACACGCGATTTCTACCCCAGCCAGCCTTGGCTTGAAAAATACGCTCGAGGAGCTTTTATGCTACAACTCTTAATGCTGCTGACAGACATTTCACATCTAAAACAATCAAGAAAATAATCAGAATGTAGTACGCATTTTTCTTAAGGCTCAGTTCATAAACAAACGATATGGTAATCATAAATCACTCCAACAGTCTGGTCACCTAATAGCTACATGCGCCTCTTGTTCAGATTGTCAGCCATAATACCTCTGACTACAGTATAGGACTAAGCGTGCTACGTGGCAGCAGAATCATGAACCTTCCTCATCCAACCTGATTCCCGTTGTGCACTGAATGGAGCGTATAAAAAATGTCTTATAAACTGAATGGAGCGTATAAAGAGTGTCCAAGTTGTAACTTATCTTTGTATGCAATCCCTTGTGACAAGATCGTCTGGGGGAGAGAATGTGGGTTTCGTTTCCCGGCTCCAGGCCAATTAATTCAACATCACCGAATCTTATTTTACTAAGCCTCGATGAAGGTATTTTCTTTCTGGCACATGCATGAACTGGCCTTGAGCCAGGAGATGAGACACGCGATTTGTAGCCCAGTCGGCCTTGGCTTGAAGAAGCCATTCCCTTTCCGGCACGCGATTGAACTGTTACTGAGCCAGGAGGCGAGGCATGCAATTTGTACCCAGTCAACCTTGGCTTGTAGAAGCGATCCCCTTTCCGGCATGCACCTAAACTGATAATGAGCCAGGAGGCGAGACACATGATTTCTTCCCTAGTCGGCCTTGGGTTGAAGATACCTTATCCATTCCCGCTGCAAGGACATTTCAACGCTGTAGCACGCGAGTTGCTGCATGCTTGAACAAACATGCTTGGTAATTTTATCATGCATACTCCTTTGTGCCGCTTTTGGTATAAATTGTTTTTTTTTCAAATAAATTTTTCTGACTTTACATGGTTTCCTTGTTTCACAAATTTTAAGAATTTTTACTAAAAAGCCATCTCCTTCCCCGCTACGTGTGATGCTTTGAAACAGCAACCACACGTCGCCTATAATTTTTGACTAATATAAAAGATTTCGTGCAAGGCGAAATCTTACCTAGAAACTATTCGTGTTTACTACAATTAGGCTGGACTATTTCTGAGTAGAGACACCAGCTAATAGCACACTATTAATCGAATGTGGATGTTTCACAAATTAAATATTTCTGGCACCCTTTTCTGTTATCAATATATTTTGTTTAAATAGGCATAATTTAGCATTAACCTTTTCGTAGCTTTACGTAATTTCACTTAAATTTAAGGCTAAATAGGTAGTTTGTATTTGAAATATCCAAAATGCAACTCCAAGAATCGTCCCATCAGCGAGTCGCACGTGCCTCATGCTTGAATGACAGCTGTTAGCATTGCCAGCCGTAATCGCACTGACAACACTATTGGACCACGCGCCTCCTACGTGGCGCAACAATTGTGTACCATCCGTACATCAGGGTTCCGAAACTAACAATCAACTTCCAAAAATTCATTTCAACAATGGTCCAAAGGGGTTTTTCGCTTTTTTCGAGGGGGAAAATTTTACCTAGAACTACGAAAATACGCCTACGCGAAATCCGGATTAATTTCCTGTCTTTTGACACCTTTCTCATATTTTTAACTTTCCTACTTCAAGAGGAAAAGAGGTACATATATACATACATATATATATATGTATACCGACCGTAAGTTTTTATTGATTAAGACTAGCGGAGTCGCTCGTTTCGCTCGCTCATGCCGCCAATTCTCGCTGTGCTCGAGGAGATTTCTTGTTGCAACACTTATGCGAAGACGGACAATTCCACATCAAAAACAAACAGTCAAATGATCAAGCAAATGATTAGTGTAGTACGTGTTTTTTTTTAAGGTTTCAGTTCATAAATAAACAGTAACTGCGCCTCTTTCTTTTCTGATAGAGCTTTTGTGACCAATGACGTTTTATCCAACGTAGAAAGTCAGTCATTTTCACTACTGAATAAATATTTAGCCTACTACTTACTAAATGTATTTAGGAAATGGTGCTGTTTCCGATGATAAACGATTTTCGTTTTCTGCGATCAGCCCAATGCCCTGGGGCCAATGTTCTTTTATCCAACCTACTCAATAAATATACCAACCTACCACCAACCACTACTACCAACCTTTGTTGGAACTACGAAGTTCTTAAAGAAGGCAGGGAAATTGACGCTATGTACAGTATGTATACCACGCTCCATGGCTCTTTGCCGTGACGCGCCCATCACGTGACTGGGCTAGTCCAATCAGACTGTCAAAGATCCGCTATTCTCGTTCGTCAGTGGCTGACTCATGATGACATCACGGCAAATAGCCGTGGCTCGTGGTATAGACTTGGCGAAAGCATTTGATACGGTGGACAATGATTACCTTTATGATAATTTCGGTAAGCTTGGTATTCATGGGCCAGTATTATTGAGGCATTTGACGGCTACATGCACCAGTTACTGTTGATGGGTAACTGTCAGAAAATCCACATGCTGGCTCCGGATCTCTTCATTACATGTCTTTGGAACCTCTTTTTCATTATGTTTATCAACTATCTTTCCTTTGCATTAAATTATTGAAACATTTCCATTTATTTTATGATGACGGCTGGAATGTATCTCAAGATTAAGCACGGCACCGATCAGTTATAACTTTAAACTTTTTTTTTAGCTACCCTACCAATTGGAGCAAGTACTGGGCATTTAAAGCCAGTATTGAAAAATGGCTTAATGTAACGTTTCATTCGTATGGAAATCCTTACAGTTGTACTTATTTGTAGAATCGCATCGAGCTAAAAACATGTCTTTAAACATGTCTTTTAAACTTAGGGTTTTTACTTCAGTAATTCCATCTTTCACCAACTTATTACTACCATCGGTAAAAAAGCATTAATGCAGATTTACTTCCTGAAAAGATCCTTTTTTCCGTATGATATTAAAACTAACATAATTTTATACGGTGCTGAATAAAGATAATTTTTCGCTTATCCAACCCAACAAATTTCTTTGGTACACGTCCCTCCCTAGTGTTAGCTGCTGAAAGGAGGTACTAATGCCACCCAAATATTTATTATTAGCAGGGGAAAGAGCAGGGCGACATATATAACATATCCTGGAAGAAAGGCTATGAAGGGAGGTGCACGCAAACATGTTGGTTATTTGCACCCATACTCTGACTATTCTCGTCTGTTTTGGCCAGGAAAGCAGTACCTATACATTTATAAATTCTTTTACACCCACTTATGTATGTGTTCAGTTTAATGTATGAGCTTTTTGACTCTCTGACATACTTAGAGCCCTTTTCAATCGATTCGAAATCTTGATGAGCTTTGTTTGTTTCGGTAGCTGGAGTTTTGTTGTATTGATCGGAAATTAAAGTAAGCGCCTCAAAAGGCATACGTTGAAGAATTCGTCTTACATGTGTAATCTTCACACATATTTTAATGCAATTAAAATTGTTGTTTTGTTTTCTTTTCAGAACGATTCGAAAGACAGCGATTTGCTTTGCCGTTTATAATTCCGTTATATCTCCTAATACGTCTGTAATCATTGTTTTTTTTTTGTTTCTTCGAGCATTTCATTGAAAAATAAAGTAAATGTGGTGGAACTCCCCTTGTTTGTTGTAATTTTCACTTATGAATTTTGCAAAAATATGCGCAGCTACCGTCAACAGGATAAAAGAAGCTAGTTGTGTGATTAAAATGTGCAGTAAAGTCACACCTCCATCAGATTTTAAAAAATAGTTTTCTTGAGCATGATATCGAATCAAGATTCGAGTTACGAATCTCAAGATATGGTTTAGAGTAATCCAAAACTACTGACAGAGCCTCTTTGTGTATAGGGTTACCCTAGTCAGTAGCTCTAATAGTGACTTAGGGTACCCTACATAGTCACTGATCACACAAGCTTTTTCCGGAAGCTAGGCTCAACTCTACCTCTGCTCCGCCACCATAAACACAGATACACTCACCACCAAGACTGTGAAGCAATACTTTACAAAGACACGTGCTGCAAACATACTTGAGGTAAAAGTCATGGCAGCTTGTCATGGCTGCAGATAAGACACATTAAAATATGCGGCATTCGTTTTTAAATGTTTTTTTTTTAATGAAAAGAAAGAAGCGGCATATCACCCATGAAAAACCTGGGCTCGTCAGAACTGGCAGTGCAAACCAACATCGTGATTTATCAAGGCATTAATTACCATAAATTTATGTTGTGAAGAAATAAAATTGTTGCATAAATTTCACCCTTCTCCAACCCCACCACAGTTCCTTGAAAAAAGGGGCTCAATTACTAAAAAAACATATAAAAAATAAACATGAAACACCCCCCCCCCCAAAAAAAAGGCGAACATTTCATGGGCGAAACGTCTCCTCTTGTTTTTTAAGCGTTTTATGTTTTTCTATTGTAGAAACTATTACACACCAATGTGAAATTTTCAACTGTGTTTTACTTGCTGTCTTGACAAGTAGCTACGACTTATGTTTTTCCTGGCCATGATTTCAACATGTTTTTCAAATATTTTTCGTGTTATCCAGTAGATTCTGTAAACACTGAATTGTTTGTCTGCCTGTGTTTTTCCATTAAGTATAACAAACTTTAGTTTAGCATTGGATTATTTCGGGGAAACACTAACGTACATAAGAAAATAATCCACGATGCTGTTGAAATATTACAATCATTATTATTCAGTTAGTTAATCAGTTAAGTGTGTTATTCCATCCAAGACTTAAGCGGAGCAAAGACAAACTGTATCAACGGATGGTAACGTTTAGATGGTTCACACGCTGGACTAACTTAAGTTAGGATTAAACTGAGTCATAAAATACCTTTCTGCCATTTTGGTTCTGGTTTAATGATAAATTTGATGGTGGTGTACTCGCCTGCCAATTAGCATAAAGGAATGGTGACAAATTCATATTTAATAATAACACCTAAACACGTAACTTAATAAGTAATTGTGCTGGTATCTAAAAGAGGGAAAAAGGACCTAAATTAGTAGGACAACAATGAGTTACACCAGGAATGGTTGGGATTGATGGTTGGAATGTCAGACTATAGCTTCACTTAGTAAACTACTCCTAAGTTGGTCGTTAGGAGCAGGTAGTAATTGGCATGGGCACATGAGATACATCAAGTGAGCATTGTAACATGAATAGAAAGTTAAATACATGACGTTTAAACGATCAGTTGTAGTACAGTAATATCAAACTGCAAGGAATAGAAACTATGGTTCTTACAGGGAAATGGAGGACAAAGTAGTAGCAGCCACGCCAGGAGATGGTGCTGCAGGTAGAAGGAGCATCGGAACCTCACTGACGCATCAGAACCAATGACCAAAGAGCGGAAGTCTTTCTTGCCAGCTTCAATCGATGTTCCCATGCGAAGACCAAGAACCAATCATGTCGCATGTGACGAACCCTGTCGATACACTATTTGCAGTAGTCAGATCCAAAATTGACTAAAGTGTAGGCAGTTACTTAAAATGTGAATCACAGATATAACTACAACGACTGTGTTCATCATAGCTTTCATTACAATTTATAAACTTGCTGCAGAATGATATTTATTTTCTTCGCAATAAATTAAAATGACGCAGAATGATTCCAAAATTTTTAATGTCACCGCATTTATTCACTACAAATTTCTAACTCATGACTTCACGTGTATATGTGGTTGCCGCATTGTGACTATTGTAGTGTTGTCGTTGTAAAGAAGCACTGTTTTACTATAACTGTAGTTGTTCTAGTTTTATTGGCTTTATGATTGGTTTTTTTTTCTGGTGCAGGAAAGCCACAGCGGGTTAGCACTTCCTTAATAAATGAATTCAATTCTATGAAATATTAAAATATGTGGTTTCACTCCAGTGAGCAGTGAGGAAAATTATTTGTTGAAAATCAATTTGGGTGTGTGCCATTAAGTGTTGATTGTGAAAAAGAAAAAAATGCGACAAGAATTGGTGCCTGCCTTTTCCAACTAAACGAACAGTTTGAAAATATTTTTGAACCCAAATGAAAATAGAGAAAATTATTCTTTTCGTTCATTATTCAACTCATTGGGTATTTTTGTGCCAATTTTCTGCAGCAACACCTGAAATCTTAAACATGGAAAAATCCCTTTTTACAAAAAGTGTTTCAATTATCAGCCGAGCCGAGCCGAGCCGAGCCGAGCTCTGTAAACTGCTGTAGCTCGGTCGCTCAAAAACGTGGGTCTCCTCATTTCATCAAAGGGGGGGGGGGAGATGAGGCTTAATGGCGCGTCGACAGCTTGGTCATTAGCGCCAACCTCAGTCACAGTGCAGTGGTCCGGTTTCATCAGAGGGCTCCCAGCCAACTTCAATTGAAAATCTGGAATTTTTAAAGTAAAAAATGGGAGCTTTATAGGGAAATGAAACAAAATTTATAGGAGGTTTATAGAAATTATTAGCCTGGATGCAGTGGGTTTTCAAGGCCATTCAATGGCCTTGATAAATATGCTATAAAACACGTTTGAGTGCATATACACTGTGGTTACATGCTTTATTTGGGCGTGTTCGGCCGCTCGACCAATTCACGTTCCGTTTTCGTACAATGCTGCAGCGCCACGATGGACGAAGATCTATATTCTTCGTGTTGGGTCCAAATAACTATAGCAGCAAGGAAACACCAAAATTAACGCAATATTTCACTTCGGAATAGAAAAAATGTTGAACATATAGAAAGATTTCACAATTTGTAGTAGATTTATAGAAATCCCATAAAAAATAGGAAGTATGCAAAATGTAGGAGGATAGAGAAATCAGCATTCGGCAAGCAGACAACACCGGTGACGCGATCACTAAATATTTGCATAGAGGTTTTATACAACCATTGTGGGCACATTTCAGGTACTTGGGGGAAAAAACAATAATGCGCTGCAAAAGCTTAAATTCTGGTAAAAGGTAGAGGAATGAACTACCTATCAAAAATTAACTCGTGAAGGAATGCCACCTAAGCAGCTTTCAATGCAAAATCTGACCCTCAATAACGTTACAAATATGTTACTAGCTACTCTAGTCCGCCCATCCCCATGTTAATTTCCATAGGGTGATTATTCATCGATACCGAGGTAACAGGAAGACTTCTAGCTATGAAACTGGACGAATGGCTGCATTTACTACACGACATGCCTAGTTGCCAATCTTTTTTGGTTAACAGCCTGGGGGTGTAACGGTAATGGCGTGGAAGGACGCGTAAGTACGAAAGTATTTTTATGACCATTGTTAGTATTGTCGGCATCGTCTTTGATTGGATAGCCAACGTTCGGACAATAACAACGTGTATACTGAAGTGCGTATCTAAACACACACTAGTGTGTCGTCACAAATATAAACAACGTTGCCAAAGAATTTGATTTTACGTCCAATTCACGAAACACAAATAAAATATGAACATAAGTCAAAAACTGGTAAAGAAGCCACCGAGTTGAGACTGGTTCGGCCTCGCAAATGAGTGATATGAACTAAAGAAAAAAGCTAAGAAAATTAAACCATAACCAAAAACTGACAAAGAGACGACTAAATTGAGAATGTCTCTGCGTCATAAAGGAGTAATACGAAATTAAAATATTGTAAAAATGGCCGCTCAAGCTATAGTTGACGTGGCTCATTATTAGACATTTAGTTTAGTTGAGTTGAGTCTAATACGCGTTAAAAAAAGTAGCGAAAGTACCGAAGGTAGCAATTTTCTAGCCTTCATTTAACTTTCGAACTATTACTCAGTGCGATTAACTTAGTGAATGTTTTGGTGTGTTGATATCACTCCTTTGTAGGTACGAACCAATTGGAACTTGGCGGTCCCTTTTGCCAGTTTTGGTTTTTGATATGATAAGTCAAACCGTGAAAGCCCTGTACTAGTCTTATTGTTGCTGGACTTTAGTTCGCCGCCACGTCGTATGGAGACAGGCAGGATTCAGTTAGTGGACAGTCTGAACAAAGGCGGTATTGTGGAGATTGATGTCAGCTGCGGCAGTTTTAAAGGCTGTAAACCTGCAGGAGTGTGTGCAAAATATTGCATTTTTTACGACGTTCAGTTCCCCCCTCCCTTTATTTAAAGGTTGCAAAATGTTATCAGAATTACAGAATTTAAATTAGGGTTAAAACAACTTCTTCTGTTATTCATTAAATAAAACTAATAAGTAATTAAACAAAACGTCGGAAAGCATGAAGAAAAGCAAACAGTAAAGGCCTTTCCAGACAGAAGAAAATTTCGTGCGAAGCAATGCGCGACTACGTGCCTACAAGGTCAAAATTGCCACAATCGTGTGGTTGGTGTTGCATTAAGGACCAATATTGAAGTCTTTTTTACACCATACTGCGACTCCGTGCAGCCGCGAGCAGCCAGTCTGGTTAGTGCTTAAGGTTCGAAAAATCGAAAATGAAATCAAACCTAATTTCTGCGTTGCTGCAGGTTTGAGGATCTGGTCGAACCCCTGGAAAGGGGATCTTGGCAAAGTCTCTACCAGGACTGCCAGTCAGGGTAGCGTGAAAGGGCACCATGCACCTTAGCGGCTATGGGAATTATTCCTTAAAATTCTAGACAATCTTTCGGCCTCTATGATGACCAGAAGTTTCACAGATCGATTCTCTGGGTAGGCATCTCCTTTCACCTGATATTTCTTCTTTTCTAAAAGTCTGGTAATGTTCAAAGTTGAGCCGGTTCAGCCACATGAGCATTAAATTGCTTCGGCTTACTTAAGGCTCAAAAGAATCGGTTAGCGTTTCTTTTCTTATCTTGATAGTGTTAGTTAACTTTTGGAAAGAATGAATCTGAACCTAGAAAATGACTAACATTCGTCTGAGTCATCTTTCACACAAAAAAAAGTTTGTCCCAGCCAAGGGTAGGATCTGAAAATAATAAGACGGAAAAAAATATCCTAGCTCACGGGAGTTATGAAATCTAATTCCGCGTAGGTTTAATTCCGTGCTGATTAACACGTATTCCTATTTTTAATCTTAGTTGACACATACTAAAGAAAGAATTATCAACAAAGTAATTACGCTGTTATCATGTAATTAGTGCATAAACGTAAAACCAGATGTTAACATCATCCAAAGTCTTGTTACAAAATTGTATATTGATCAATAAGGAAAAACTTTGCCATCTGCTGTATGATTATGATCTACGAAGATAAAACTTGGTATATAAGGTATGTCGGTCGATTCAGCAATTGTCAGACGGTCATTTGCACTTCACAGCTTATCAGGTAAGAGTCATTCTGTTCTATGTGTTGGGGGTTGTAAGGAGCAGTATTTAAAAACTGTCATTTCTTTATCATTTTAGACTAACTGCATAATCATGAAGGTTCTTGTTTTGTTGGCTGCCGTTGTGGCAAGTAAGTGCATTAACCAAACCACATATTTAGGCAAAGAAAGTATATGGTGATTTATATTTGTTTGTACAATAACGGGCCATTTATGAACTCCAAAGCACGAAGAGAAAAGTTGGCAATTTTGAGAAAAACCTTTAACACTTCCTATTTGTTTTACAATACTTTCACCAGATAGTGATGCGTTTATAATTAAGTGTGAATATTTCGATCTAGACACACGCTAGTGTGTCGCGCCAAGTTAGGCAACAAACATCACACCAATTCACTTGTCGAAGACGTAAATCATTGTAATGCGATTCCATAGCGTCAGTGTCTTATATCCTGAGGCGTAGTTGGGAATATTTCTGTACTTGGTGAAAATAAAAATGCGGCACAAAATCTTAAATTGTGGTAAAGTAGAGAGCAATGACTCACCGGACAAAAATTAACTTGTGTAGGAATGTCAGCTAAGCAGCTTTCAATGCAATATTCGACCCCCATTATCGTTGCAAATTAACGTGTTTCTAGTTACTAGTTTAGAGCTAGTCCGCTCATCCCCATGTTAATACCCATAGGTATTATTCACCAATACCGAGATAGAGCGAAGGCTTTTAGTTATGAAATTTGACGTATGGCCTCAGCACGACACGAACTGCATAACTTTTCTGGTTACAGCCTAGGGGTGTAAGGGGAATGGCGTGGGAGGGCGCGTAAGTACGAAAGTATTGCCATAACCATATAGTTAGTATTGTCGGCATTGTCTCTGATTGGAGACCAAAGAACTGACAATGACAACGTGTATACTGACGTGCGTATCGAGACACACGCTAGTATGTCGTCACAAATCTAAAACAAAATTACCAAATAAATTGTGTCTTCGTCCAATTGACGAAAAACAAACAAAATGTCAAAATAAAGCCAAAAAATTGTAAAGAGGCCATCGAGCTGAGAATTGCTCTGCCTCACAAAGGAGTGATTTGAACTAAATTAAAAATAAAATCAAAAAAATTAAAACAAAATCAAAAAACTGATAAAGAGGCGACTAAGTAGAGAATGGTCCGACCTCTCAAAGGAGTGATATGAAAATTAAATGTTAGAAAAGTTACGACTCAAGCTATTGTTGACATCGGGCTTTATTTACACATCTGTAGTCTAGTTGAGTTGAGTATAATACACAATTTTATTTTAAAAGACACAATTTTAAAAGAAGAATTTATATCATATCAAAAGCCAAAGCCGGTAAAAGGGAACGCCGAGTTCCGAATGGAGGGGCCCTTCAAAGGAGTGATAGTAACACAACAAAACATTCGCCAGTATTTCGTATCGAATTAAATGGACGTTAAATGAAACTTGGACATTGATAGCGAAAGTAATTTAATATTTGATAGCAATGTTCAGTGTTCTAGTTTTTGGTAGCAATGTTCTAATTTTTATTTAACCATCGAACTATTAGTCAGTGCGATTAACTTAGCGCTTGCTTTGGTGTGTTGATATCACTCCTTTGAAGGGTCGAACCATTCGGAAATGGCGGTCCCTATACTAGTTTTAGTTTTTGATACGATAAATATGACTTCAAATTAACAAAAATTAAATTCCAGTATCAAAATGGAAATGTCTGAAAAAAAAAAGGAATGACTTAAATCACTGTTTTGTTCAAATTTTGAAAATGTTTGAAAATCAGGGAAAACACGAAGCCAGGCAATAAAGTATTTGTCACCGTCGTGATCGCCTGTTGCTTCGTATCGAAGCTGTTCGTGTGGCTAATTTTCTACTATATTAGGTACAAAAAAAAACCATTTTAAACTTTTTTTTCAGTCGTAATTGTTCAGTGTATAATTTTAGATGATGGTTTCCATTAGCTGTAAACCTGTCCACAATATTTATACCGTAAGGACTGCAGCAAAAGCAGCGGCACAGACGACAGCAATAATTATAGCAGCATGAGTAGCAATAATTTGGGTACATGCAAAACATGCAATCGTGCAATATCAACAATTCTGGCCTCGAGGTCCATCATTACTGCAGTACACCAATGCTTCGCTGCGCGGAACGTAACATAGTCAGCCATCGTAAAGTTGATTAGTCGTTGAGAATCAGAATGGAACTAAACCGGCTCCTGCTTAAATCTTACAGTTTAAAGATAATTACACTAAATCTCTAACTTATTTATTTCGTAAATGCGGGCTTCGTGACCAAAGTTAAATTGTTTAAAAATGGAAAGAAACATTTGGTACATTGTTGCATCAAATACAATTGCAACAAAGAAAAAAAACCATAGTGAAATGGAAAAATTAGTGAACAAATTTGGGCACTTGGTGCCATCTGAGGTCACCACTGGAAAGCTATAGTGACAGTACCAAGGCCAGGGAATATGGAAAGTTATATACCGAGCACGGGGCAGCACTGGAAATACATTGTGCCAGCACGTAACTGATGCTATATTGGGATTCCTGGATGTGTAGTAATAGACAACCGGCATTGGATGGTGGGTGGAGAGGGGTTGACGATTAATGGGTTTTAAAGGGTAAAAGTATTAAGGTTAACGAGGTAAGGTGAGGGTATCGGGGAAAGAAACCCACGAAAACCCAGGAACGCACGAAATGCACGAAACCCGTTCGTTCAACCGTGCATATCACGGGCTCCAGATACTCATAATAATGCGCCAGATTCCGAAAGACAGATTCTATTTTCTATGCGGCATCATGAGGCCTATACGAGTTTGCTGCTTTTCATGATAAACAATATCGCAAAGTGTAAATTGTATGGCAACGTTTGCAGCCATACATCCATTGCTCTGTAGCAAAGTATAAAATCCATTGCCTACTTAAATTCGGACAGTTGACTAAAATGCTTTAAGAAATTGGAGCCCTGAAACAAAGAAAGAGGCCGTAGAGCGGTCTCCAAGATTAAAACTCATTCAGCATCGTAATCTTTGAAGCCAGCCGTATTATTATTTTTTTTATTTATCTTTACAGCCGTTGCAAGATTTCAAATTGAAATCAAAAGCCGCCTAGCTTTGAAAGAAATTACAATGAAAAAAAATGTGCACTGATTCTTGCTAAAAATGGCAGAAAAAATTGCTACATCAGCATCAGAATATTACAAAATCCATGATGCAGAGACTAACTTGTAAAAGTAACGTGCTAAATACCCAACCGTTAAATATAGTAAGAGGAGTTGTATTCAACAGTGGCACTTACTTTTTAAAAAGCGCTTTAATACTGATTGATATGAGCGTTATTTTGTATTTTTTGAGTTATGATATCGTTTGCATTAAAAATTTACGTCTCTAACTAGATAATGTTGCATGTTGAAGACATTCAGATGATTGCTTATGCTAGGACTAAAATTGTTTTTCAGTGCATGATTCTCTCGAGGATCTTTCTCATTGGAGACACATATGCTTCGTGAGCTGCACCTTAAGTTTTGGTTGCTGAATCCGATTATTGTTATTTTTAGGTTTCATTTTTTTAATGAAACGAGGGGCTACAGCGACTATCTAGTCGCATTGGTCTTCTGTACAGTTCGTCCACTTCCAATGTTGAGGCGCACATCTCTATCATGCACTATCAACAGCTATCTCAATTATATAATCTAAAAACAGTAACCATCAGAATTGCCCGTTACAAATGTGTTAGCTTTTAAGCTTATTTTACGTTTTAGGCATAATTGTCAGCGTTTAGGCCTAATTTACAACTTTAATTTCGTAAGTAGCAACTAACGGAGATATGGATTTTATACAGTAAGCCTATTCATTTTTGCAACACGGTATGCCTCCCCGCACACAGTTACAGTGTTACAACATAATGCGCAACGTAGCCTAATATAGATCAGTGGTAGTAGAGAAGGGACAGGAGAAACGCTGCAGCGACTCGTAGCAACTATTGACGTTGCCATGGTAACGTGATTTTAGATCTAATTTTCATTTTTTAGGCCGAATTTTTTTAACGGCAGTTTTGGTTTCGTAAGTAGCAGATAGGCCTAATGGAGAATTTGGTTCGATCGTAAGCCTATTCATTCATGCAACAATGCGACAAGACTCTTTTAAACGAAGCTAAATTGTTTTTGTTTTTAGGGCTGCGTTAACACAAATCTTTAGGATTTCAATTCGAAGATGAAATGTTATTATTTAATTTCGTTACGTCGAAGAAGTCTATTAGCTATAAGGAGGCAACGATGTTTTAATTTGCCATGTTATTTAACTAACTTTTGACACTGAATCGAACGTTGTAAACAGTGGTCGTTAATTTCTGGTACCGTTGCGAAGTTGAAAAAAGCGACGGACGGACGGACAAAGTCGTTGCAATAGTCTTCTCAGCCGGCACGGCTGTATAGAAGACTAAAACGTAAGTTTGCCTCGACACCAGTGCTTCCATATACAGGGTATTTTTACCTTTTTTTTTATGGAAAATGATCTTCATAAGGGAAAAAATATTAAACAGGAAAAAAGGGAAATTCGGAAAATTCGATGTTTTATTTACAAGTTGCAATTTTCTCTAGTCACTCACGATCTCCTCTCCATCCAGAACCACTATTTCTAAACTTCTACCACAGCAAACGCGTGTTAACATTTTAAACCATTACCTAACCCCAATTTACAATTTGGTTAGTCTTTATTTCTCGCCTATTGCAGATTTATTAAGCTAAAATCACAAAAATTGTGGGGAGAGTACTAATTTTTACAGGTCCATCCATATGCATCATTCTGGCTGGAACTGCATGATTCACACTTCTAATAAAATAAGTAGTCTTTTGAATATTTATTTTCAATTTGCGTCAATAAGTGGCAGAAAATATTGAAAATTAATGGCGTAATAAGGGAAGTAAAATGGGTAAATTTTATTTGAATAGGGAAAAAAAGGCAATTTTGTCTTTACTCGGGGAAGCTCTGTAAGTGAGAAGTAGAAACATTAAAAATGTTAAATTAAACCTTGTAAACATTCATATGAAATGATGGGCAACGTTTCGTATTTTCCGACAGATTGTACATCAAAGGTTTAAATCGTACAAAATTTTATCGGAAACTAAGATAGATATTCACAATTCACAATTATTCTTTCACCTCAAAGTCCCCGCATCGTGTACTCCTGCATTCTTTTAATTCTAAAATGATAAATTAGAAACTGTTAATTGTTGTCATGATGAACCAAAGGAAATGACAGGCTTTAATAAAATTTGGCACAACACAAGAATCGGTCAATTTGTTCAAAGTTATACAATTTACTTCTTATTTTTGGAGTACTCAACATTATAAAATGAAAAAAAACTAGAATTGGTTTGTAAACTCTTCAGGCTGGGCTAATTGACTAACTTTTAATAAATACGGTATTAAATTAACTTGCATTCACTCAAAAATCAAACACCCCATTATAATGCGGAAAGAATACAACAAACATTTCATACGCATAATTTCTAAGATGTGTTGTCGATTGCAAACTGTCTGTCACATTGAGCTAGTTAATAAGAATTGTACAGGTATTTACTTATAATTAAAAGAATCCTAAGCTTTAATTTTATTAATGTCGTAAAAAAAAGCCTCAAATAAGCAATTAAACGGTTTTGCAATTAGCAATTTTGTTCCGCAAAAATTGCGACAATTGCTTTTCGCCGACTTGCTATGGTAAAAACGTGTTTTGCTAATTCTTATATTGCGACCCTAATGTGGGTGTTCAAAGTTTATGTACGCCCTATCTTGGAATATGCCAGTCAGGTCTGGTCACCATTGTTGTTGCAGGATATCGATCGACTGGAGGCGGTTCAGCATCAATTCACGTGCGGTTTACCGGGTTACCTGGGTACACACCCGTGGAACGTTTATCCAGGTTGGGGCTAGAGCCGCTGGAGTTGCTCAGATTCTCGACGGATGTCATTCTGACCTTCCGTATCCTGCGGGGATTTCTACCTGTTGATCTTTCATTTTTCGAAATTTTCCGGTTGTTCAGACCAGTGGCCACTTTCTAAAATTAATGGTACTCGGTTCTCATATTGAGTGCAGAAAGCACTTCTTCCCTAATCGAGTAGTCAAGCCAAGGAATTCACTTCCCGGGGATGTGGTCGGGGCCCCGTCTGTAGGCGCTTTCCGGATTTTGTTGAGGAGACAACCTCTCTCTTGTTTTCTTAAACGCACTTATTAGGACTAGCGTCAGTGGCCCTGTGCCCTACCATGATCCTTGCCGTAATGGCTAAATTCATTCATAAACCCAAAATTTATTCGTAAAGCTTATGTTTTTATTTACTTAAACGGACACTTTTTATGCTTCATTTTAGTTGCATCTGGCGAAGGTTGTTATTTTGCATGCCAACTCGACTGCGAAGCTTCCGGCCAGATGGGAGGCGACTGCGATGAAAATGGAGTATGTCACTGCGGCATGCCATATGCTCAAGGTAAGAAAAAAATAATTGGCAAGAATTGAGCCATCGTGTTGTTATGAAGAGCTGTGCGAGCAAAGCTATAACTGGTTCCAAACGACAAAAGGTTTGTTGGTTGTGAATTACTTTTGTATTGTTTTATTTTACTACGATGTTTCCCACACATTTCAGAAAGAACCGAACTGCTGTGCATTCTTGCTGGACAATTAGGCTGTGAAGTCAACTGTCTGTCCAGCACTGGTCACTTTGCTGGCAAGTGTGACGAAAACAACGACTGCATCTGTGAACATCCACCAAAACCCACCTCAGCACCCGAAGGTATAATCAGAGCTTAATATTATTTATTATAGTGTCACCTCATTGACGCAAAGTTCTATTGCATTATTACATGAATATTTATTTTATTCCAATCACAGCCCGTAATGAACTGGTCTGTTTGCTGGGAGGTGACTTAGCTTGTGAGATCAACTGTTTCACGAGTTCTGGCCACTTTGCAGGAAAGTGTGACGAAAACAACGACTGCATCTGTGAACACAAAGAAACGACCTCTCCAGCACCTGAGGGTATAAAATTCTTTTGATACAATGTAATCCACTAATGGTAGCTTGAATATCTTGGTAGTTACATTCATTGTTCTGATTTTAGAAAACTTTCAATGCCTGAAGGTAAAATCAGGGCATAATATTATTTACGGTTGTGGCATATCATTGACACACAGTTCTATTGCATTATTACATGAATATTTATTCTATTCAATTCACAGCCCGAAATGAATTGGTCTGTTTGCTGGGAGGTGACTTAGCTTGTGAAATCAACTGTTTCACGAGTAGTGGCCACTTTGCAGGAAAGTGTGACGAAAACAACGACTGCATCTGTGAACACGAAACGACCACCCCAGCACCTGCAGGTATACATATCTTTAGATACAATGTAATCCACTATTGGTAGCTTGAAGCTTTGAAAGTTACATCCATTATTGTGTTTTCAGAAAGCCGCCGTCGTAGAGCTATTCCAGACAGAGGTGACTTAGCTTGCAGACATGGAGGTGATGATGTTTGTGCTGCTTTCTGCCACTGGACCACAGGAAAGAAAGAAGGTTTCTGCGATGCTGGAGACAACTGCCACTGCGAACCCAAACCCTCCATCCATGCCCGTAGTGATTTGGCCTGCAACCCTAGCATTGGAGGTGGAGATGATGTCTGCTCTGCTTTCTGCCAATTTACCACTGGACATGAAGGCAAATGCGATAAAGACGGAAACTGCGTCTGTGATACCACCATCCGTTCCCGTAGTGATTTAGCCTGCAAAGCAAGTATTGGAGGTGGAGATGATGTCTGCTCTGCTTTCTGCCAATTTACCACAGGAAATGAAGGCAAATGTGATGCTGACGGAAACTGTGTCTGCGAATAAAAAGGTTTGTAGTTGTTTTCTCAACGGTAATATATGGATTCCTTTTCCATAAAACCTACAGACTACATATTAGTAGTAAGAAAAAAAGCACGTGTACTTCTGTAATTCTGCAGGAGAGCAGCAGGTGTAATTAAACAGATGTTGAGTGTGGTTCGTTTATTTTTACGACTTACTTCTGTAAGGGAATACACGAAGTTATTCTTTAAAAAAAGGACTACACTTTCTAATTGCACGTGTGTCTATTTTCAGAGCGAGGAAAGCAAAACTTTGGCAAATATTATCCGTAATTTTAAAAGTGGGAATTACTAGTTCAGTCGGTGACACATAGCAGTGCTGTGGGTAGCTCTTGTGAGTTCACTTCGTGATAAGAAACATATACGTAATCAGAATCTCACCTGAGCCACCAGTAGCACTGGCTATTGTCGACTAAACTAGTAATTATCTCCCTGTCACTTTTAAATTGGGAGTTTCTGTTTCGTCCTAACTCTTCTAAATAGTGATGAATTAGCAAGATTGTGTGGGTGCTATTGGACTGATTGGCCGTTTCTAAAAGGTGTCTCCTTAGCGAACGAACATTTTTATAATGCCACGAAAACATTGGAAACATATTTATTGAAATAATTTTTATTAGTATTAATTGTTCGCAACCAAACAGCATCAATGCTCTATGCACTTTAAAACTTATTTGAAAGCGTGCATGGAAACAAATATAGCTTGACGTGTGTGTACGTGTGTGCTATGACATAGCAAAATCGAGGACAATTTTAAAAAATGACAAGTATTCAATATAATTCTGTTTTTGGAAGGTTTGTAATATTACCAGCGTGTTTCTGTATGCCAAGGGGCGAACTTCGCAATACCACAGACAGTAGGAGATCCTTGCGGACAGAGTTCAGCGAAATTTCAATAATACTTTTATCATCTTGATGTCTCCGATTCTGGACCATTGCGCTGTGACTGAGGTTGGTGCTTTCGACGCATGTAGCTCTCCATGTACCATTAAACCTCAATCCCCATCAATTCGACGAGACGCTTCTATTTATGAAGGAAAAAAACCAATAAGTTAAAGGCTGGTAATTTATTTACTGAAGTGAGTAACGATTTGTTAATAACAAATTTCATAAGCTTGTTATAACCGAAACTATCTTTTTTTATGTTTTTTTTTATTGTTTGTGGATGAGTTCTAATTGTAAACATTTTTTAAGGCTTTAACCCGGCCCTGGGGAGGAGGGGGGAGGACAAAGGCGTAAAAAAGAACCTGGCAGAAAAAGTCTTTTTTTTTTGTTAAAGTTAAAGTTCTTTTTGGCTAAACCAATTTGTAAAAGGCAGAAAAGCATTAAAAAGAAAACTATGTAGCGATCCAACTTAAATTTAAAAGAACTGTTTCGAACAGATTTATTACTTTATTACAATAGTGGGTTAAAAGGTGTTTTAGTTAACGCAGTACACTATTTTTACGATCGTTGTATGTTTGACAATGTATGTACACTTCATCAGGCACATTGTCAGCTTTGTGATGTGACCCTATCGCATTAATGCTTTAATGATGTGTCCTGTGTCCGATTTCACATTGTTGATTGCATAACGACCGTTTTTGTACGATGTAAGCCTTTTTTTTGTCGTTTCAGGCGGACCTTAGGATTTCGTTGACAGTTTCTTTATTTAATTACTGATGTATATTGTCATAAATAAATCTCTAAAACTAACTGAGAGTTTGTTTCGATTTCCACAACCAGTTCTCATATCCTACATCAACTACATACCAAGCATGATTCTATCCAACCTCAGCCAACCGTTGCATTATCCAAGAACAGATGCCAGTTGTGTCTACATGCTGATAAATGTACTGTTCTACATACTGGGCAAAAACTCAAAAAAATCATTTAAGCTGGACAATTCTAGTCTTAAACCTCAAACAGTTGCCACATACTGAGATGTCTATAGTTCACATCTGGCCTCAAATTCTCGGCACATTGTAGTAATGAATTGTTAGATCAGAAAACCAACATCGGGATTCAATTCACCTCCAGTGCACCTTACAGTGTTTAATCAAGGCTTACAAGCTGTTCATCATTGAATATACGAACTAGGTGTGGTTCCCATACTTGGTTAAAGATATTTTTAATCTTGTACGACGTTTTACCAAGGTCTTCAGAGGTCAGGGTAGACTCTTCCGGGTCAAACTGGATACCTTTGAGCTGCCTAGCTCAAGACCTATTTATTCTTAACTTTTTTAATCATTCATAATGAGATTAATTTTGAGTTAACTAAATTCTTCACGCTTTGCAGAGAAGACCACCGTTGTTGCTTTCTGTAAAACCATGAAACTCCCTTATCCAACATTAAACGAGATAATCTCAATTAAGAGAACGAGGGTTGTGGTGGGGTCCAACTCTGAGGTAACTAAGCCCTGGGTTATGGATACACTTACTCAAACCCACCAATTTTTTCAACATGGAAAGTTATAAAAACGAGAAGCATCAATAAAGTGACATTAAATTTCCTAAAATTCTCAAAGTTCATTATTTATATACAACAAAACCGTTACGGTTGCTTCCAACATTCATTAGTAAAACTAAGTAAGTGTTTACAATTAAAAATGACTGAATCAACATTATTTCTCAAGAACCCTGAATGTGACTGGCTCTACAATCACAATCCAGAGATTCTTAATTATTTGTTATGTTGTCTCCATTTACACATCAGCAGCATGAGCGGGAAAACACCTATTTGACGGTGGCTTTTCTTTTTATTTCCACACCATAATGGCCCAAGCTTGGCTCCACTTAATAAATATCCGCCGTGTCTTCTTTTCCCAGTGAAAAACAATGTGGAAGAAAAGAAACAAGAATTAATTCTCTGAAGAAGAACTGCGTAGCACTATCAGGAATAAATCAGTTATCTCTACCAACAATGATAATACTCTCATTGCTCCGTTTTCTAAAAAAATGCACATGTGTAAATCTAGGTTACGTATTACTGTGAAACGTACCTAGGTCAGTTGGATATGGCCTTCAATCGTTAAATCGTTACATGGTTATTAATTATTAAAATAAAAAGGGCAAAATGAGGATTATACGGAAGTGCTAAACGTTATATTCTTCAATCCAACGGGAAAGGCTAAAATACTGTAAGGAATACAGTCCGAGAGCATTAGGCAAATGCATTCATTAAAGTAGAATGTAAAACTTTCCACCAATTAATAATTACACGGAAATGGCCAGTAAGCATCTCAATTCTCAGTTCCAAAACCAGTAGGTAACCAATGTGAATAAGGAATGCATATTCATTATTTACCTTAATCATGGCATATCGATTCATGGCGGAGTGTAACCCAGCAGTTAAAAAATCAATCTTCGACCAAGTCTAGACTGGTCGTAACCCAATTCTGCACCGCTTGGCTCCGTGACACACACGACAACTAGCACGCCACCTTGTGGTAGCAGAAGCAGCGAGAACCTTCGAGAGTACAAGCCATTCTGTAGGCAAGAAAGTGTCCACGTACACAGACTTGGTTTTATTGCACACCGTTACAAGAGCAGATATTTACATATACATAGAACTAATAAAACCAACCAAGTTAAAATATAACAATTCATAAATACTTCGTTAAAATAATTTTTAAAACATTTAAAAACCACATAGATAATGAATATAATGAATAATGAATAAAAAAATTAAACGATAAAATAATACAAAAATTATAACAACCAAAATACAAACAAGGCCCATCTAGATGTAGTGTTAAGGGACTTGTCTTTATTTATGGCCGGGGGGGGGGGGGGGGAGGAAATGAAAATGTGACCACTAAATTCTCCGTGACCCCCCTTCGAGATCATGAAAAAAATCTTGTCCCCCCCATTCAAGGTCCAAAAATAATGTGACCCCCCCCCCAAAAAATGTGTTTTTCGTATGTCAATTGAGACTGTGTGTAGAAGATTCCTGCAGCAGGATTATAAGCGCTGTTGCCAAAATAAATAAGTAGCTCTCCACACCGATAGTTACCATTAGTAGTAAGGAAACGTGTCTCTTTTTTAACGAAAAGACAAGTTGGGTTAAAAATGTTCTATAAAATATTCCTTACACCCATCTCATGTCGAGATTCATACAATAAGGATGATGATCACACTGTTTGCTTATATGCCCACATCCGTAACATAGTCAGCACCTGACACACAGAATTAGTCAAGAAACCAGGAGCCAAGGCTTTTCTACAAAGTTCTTTGTGAAAACTGTACTTACAGTAACGGTACTATTAGTTTCAAAACCTTGTGGGGAGCTGAGGCGTTTTTAGAAATTTTGACTGCTGAAAGTGCCATTATTGAGGTCGAAAAAATGACTTTTTCTTTCAGTTGGTAAGTGTGTTTTTGAACTCCCCCCCCCCCCTTGACTGGACCTTACAAATGTATGACCCCTAACCAAAGAGGGTCCAAAAGCTTCATGACACCCTTATTTTTTCTGCCCCCCACGATAAATAATAACGCGTCCCTAAGGAACAGAAGAACGCATGGATCCAAATGTCTGCCGGCGCATGGGAGGCTAGGAAACAATAAATGAATCGGCAATCCGACAGGCCGTACACCTCATGATGTATCAGAAGATTCCAAAAATCATAAACACCCAAAGAACGAGAAAGAACCCGACAAGCTGATGTAGCTACATTATATTACCGGAAATTTTTCTGTGGTGTTCATATGTTGGTAGCTTGGAACAGTTTGCCTGTAGATTTCGTAATTTCGTAACTGTGACTGGGTTTCCACAAAAAATAATCAAAATTAGACGTTTGTACGTTTTTACATTTTTTTTGAACAGTTGTCCGCAGTAGGGATCTCAGGCTTGCTCCCTTGGTCACAATTCAAACTCAATGTATGAGGTTGTATGGTGCTTGTGAAGCCTTGTGGAACAAACAGGATGACGATAAGTTGCAGGCTATATAAGGCACTGTCCAGGCATGTCACTTGGCTCGCTGCTACAGTTGCTGAGAAGAGTTTTTGTCGGTCTGTTTACATATTGGTCACACGAACCTTACTCATTGCTTCCCTTTGATGTGGGTGGCCCATCTGAATGTTATCGGTGTTGCCAGCTTTTACAGTCCATTAAGTGCTACCTGATTTTCATCAACTGTATGGTGTTCACCGTTTCCATCAAGACTCAGAGAGTCAATTTGGTGATGAGTCTTTCTATTGTCCAATTTTTCCTGTTGTCCAAGTTTTTCAATTTTTGTAGAAGGTGCACATTTACAGAATAATAATCTAGTTTCTTTATCATCTCTGTAATGTATGGTGCATTGGCAACCCAGACCGCTGCACTATGATTGTGGTTAGCGCTAATGACCTAGCTATATGCTCACCATAAAGCCTCACCCAGAAATGGGGGCACACAGTTCTTCCTTGGACCAGAAATCACTTCCCAGTTGAATTCAAATAATTCATATTCATCGCTGTATTTAACGTAAGGTAATGCAAGTAATGCAATATAATAAAATAGGTGTAGTTAAAAATAAAAGTAAAAAAGTAGCATGGCGACATTAAAGGTGCAGTAGTATCTCGACTGCCTTACAACCAAGGTTACCCCTGATAGGCACCCCATACCTTCAAAACCTGTATATATCAACTGGTTTGCCACTAATAGCTTGCATGGGTGGTAAGTCATTGGGCAAGGCAGAATTGTTAGTTGATTTTATAAGGTGGATTCCTCCAAATACACGTCACCCGAAAACTTCTCTCTATCGTTTCTTCCAACAGTGCACGCTGTATCGTCTTTACACTTAAATAGCTACACTCCGATATTTCACTTCCTTGTGCAACGCATGGGATGATACAACAATAGCAGGTGACATTTGACTCGAAATACGCCTACAATAATCAATACATCATCTATTACTAATTTAAGTACGTTCCTACAGATCTCAACCAGTCTATTGCAGATCTCCCAAATGAGTTTCCCTACCACCTCCGTTTTATTACGTAAAGTATGAGAGAAGAATTGTCAGGTTGCTAAATCCACGATTAAAAAAATAACCTGCTTCTCCAGTGAGGCTGGGAACATAACTGGTGATACACGCATCGCAAGACCAGATATACATGTGGCGTACCAGTTCTCTTTGCTTCATAGGTCATTCACCTATGAAGCAAAGAGAACAGGTACGCCGCATGTACTTCTGGTATTGCGATGCGTGTATCATGTCCCTCATGATGATGTGACGTGTTTGCATCTAGAGAGAATATTCGCGTATCGACCATATCTCAACACAACCTCTTCACCTATATATTGGCTTTGTTTCACTGAACATGGTTCAATGGACGTGGGAGAAGATACAATTCTGACATGGGTAGAATAAATCTGCATCCTCGCTCAATGTCGTTACGGTAGTATTATGACAACCATCTATAAAATTGTCTTCCCCATATGAGGAATATAAACCCTATGAAACGATAATTCCTTTACAATATGTGGTTGTCATGCAACTTTATCCTTTTAAAAGAATATGATTCTAGTTCAATGATACCCCCTCTAAAGCGTATGGGGCTTGTTCAACAATACTCCTGCCCTTATATTAAAAAGACTGAGTTTTCCGTAGCACAAGTGATCGAGCAAGGATAAAAGAGTGGCTCCTATGACCTTTCCTTTTCTCCTTTTCTGACACTCTATAATGTGGTGCACAAGAATACGATTTCTTAAAATTGGACACTATTTCGACCACAATGTGGTAAATTTATCGCTTCAAAATCTTAGGGCTTGGATATTGTAGTCAATCTTCTGCATGATTTGTCACGAACTTTTCGAAAAAAAATCACAACCAGCCTTTGCGTACAGGTATACCTGGTGACTCAACACATGACATATATGCTGGATCCAGCTTATTCCGAAATGGAGTTTCTCTGGATGTGGAATTTGCATTGTTTCTGAATTCCATTAAGGATAAGAGAAAAGCAAGCCTGAAATCCCTTGAAAACAAAATTGAACACACCCGTCACAAAATGGACATGCTTAGGATATTCTGAAAGGTGATAATGTATTCTTTTAGTAAATCTTAACCATAAATTTTTTGCTTAGACAGGGACCGACCTACGCCTATTTAACCGACTGAATATCCCGCTCGCGTTAACAATTGATCAACATATTCCTTAGCAATGTCATTGTCCGTACAACAATGTTTATCACGCCGTTCCAAAAGGTCCATTGTAACACATCTCCTAAAAAATTTTAAGGGAAATTACTTGAAAGGATTATTCGTCGTTGGGTTTTCGATGCATGAACGGTGATGGGGAATTTGGAATCGAGCAACTATGCATCAACAATGTCTGCTTACACGACGACCCAAGAGTTCTACTGTTACAATACTTTGGTGGGATAATTTCTAATTTCCAACAGCAATGCTCTGGACACTAAAATGTTTTAATCGAAGTTGTATGAAGGGGCTGTTCGTCGTTGTGTTTTTGCTCCTTGAACGATGAAGGGATAATTCGGAATCAAGCCGAAATCAAGTTACATTGCGTTTTTCAAGTAAAATTAATAGTTGCGCATAATCTGCCACGAAGTGTAAGCTAGTAGAAGAGTATCTGTAATGTGCCCACACTGATGGTTGGCCTATCATGAAGGGGGAAACCGCTCCTTCCAAAATAAATACAAATATAAATAGTAATATAAACCCGCCTCTGCTAATGAGACAGTGACGGATATTTACCTAGTAGTAGGCTACCTGTAATAATATTTGAAAGTACATGTTATTGACTGGCAGTAGCGTAACTTACGGCGGGAGGGAGTGTCTTCCAATAAAGATCTGCGAAAAAAATTATTTATGCATATAAATGCCTGCACTTATTGCAGGCGTTTCGTATGGCTATCAACATAGTTTCATTTTTGTCCACAGATTGTGACGAAGTTGTCCCTATATCTTTGTAGTGTATAAATTCAACCAAAAATTCGAAACCAAAGCCCAGTAGAGCAGTAGAACTACAGCTACAAAGATATTTCTTAATGTTTTGTTGATACTACAATGATTTAAAAAGAGCGGGCCAATAACTTAATAAGTAATGGTTATAGCATGGATTTTGCAACAATGGGCCGGTATAAGTGATTTAATGCACACTTTTGGTGAAGCGACGTACGAGGAGTTGTGGAATCGTCCGAGGGGGCGAATCCCCTGAGGATGTTGCACAGCTCTGAGGACGTCGCTTCACCAAAAGTGTGCATTAAATCACATGGTAACTGTTTTATTACCATATACTTTACATCGTTCTGACAGGAGTTATTTTATGATTTGTTTGCATTTATTGCACCATTAGGGAGCGTTCATAAATTGCGTAACGCTTTGTTCTAGCAATTTATACGCCCGCCTCCCTCCTTGTAACGCAGGTGTAACTCTTGGCGAGCCCCCCTTTCCCCCCAAGAAATTACATAACAATTTCTGCACCACCACCCCCCAAAAAAAAACAACTCTAATGTTTTTTTTTATGAATTCGTGTTTGTAAGCTGTACATATACCTAGGGGTGTAAGGACCAGAACAAAAATTAAGTCTTAAAAAACAGAAGTCAGAAAAATAATTTACAATGTAAAAAATGTAAGAATTTACATAAAAAAGTTAAAAGAAATAAGCGAAAAATAAATTCGCGAAAGTTCGTTGTTTGTTACGTAGCATGCCACCTATTCAACCCCCCCCCATTACAGACGGTAACACGTTTGGTGAACAACCCCCCCCCCCCCCCCCGCCCGTTGATGAACGCTCGTTTAGCATCGCTTTGAGCAAACTTTGGAAGAGCGTATTTTTTGGGATCATTAGGGTTGCACGAGATTTGCTCATTTTTAATTGCTCATTTGCTGTGAAGTAAGGCAGTCGCTGGTGGGGGGGGGGGGGGTAGGCCTAGCTGTTGTTTGATTCGCCACGAAATGTCGTTGGATTTGGGCATGGCGGCAATTTGCAGTTATCAGTGATGATCGTACATACACTGTTTCAATTTGAATCAACTATTACGTCTCCGTTCCAAATTTGAAAGAAATCGGACGATGGTAAGCATATTTTCAAAATGACGGCCATCATAGATTAACCACGACACACAGTCATTGATTCATTCATGGTACATTCATTGTTTCATTTGATATCAAGTAATAGCTGGGTAGCTTATGTGCTTAATCTGAAAGAAATCGGGGTTTTGACAGAGGCAGACGTAGGTCGGAAACTCATTTACGGAGATTGTAGGAGCGCAAGAAAGAGCAATAATTGACCTTGAAACTTTAGTTATCTTATCACATCAACAAAAGTGTGCGCTATAAGTGTGCACTATAAGTGTGCGGTATAAGTATGCAGTAAAATAAGTCACCCACCTTTGTTACAACAATGGTGAGCACGCTCACCATTGTTAGAAGTGGCTAGGTTATGGGATTTAGAATGCACACTTTCAACGATGAACACGGCAAAAGTATGGTAATAAGTAGTTATTGGACCGCAATTTTCAAAAAAGCATTGTTAGACCATTCTTTCTTCGGGGCCAATAACTCGGAAAGCGGGTATTCAACAGGATTAATGTTCTGTAAAACTAGGGCCGTCGTCCCTTCCACTGTCGACATAATGGAGCGTGCTCCGTTTTCTTTGTTGTATGGCTGTTTGGCCAAAAAGGGTCGGCCCTTGAAAGTGGTGATATCATTCCACCAGGGAATGACCATGAAGGTAGCTGGCAGATTAGCTGGAGACAGTATCATAAAAAACGTTATTGATGCAGATTTCTATCTATGAATGGTGAACACTCATTCTTTAACTTTTAGTTTTTCTTTATCTCTGCACCTTTCCCTTTTATTTTCTACAAATTGAATTTCGGCAGCAGTGGGACTTATCTCTCAATTTGACGAAATATTACGGCTGGACTGATCAGCGCTTTTCTACCCGAACCATTCCCGAGCCGATCATTAAACTAAACTTGCCCATTGCTATCAATATAGCAAATATCGGAAAAGATCAGAACCAGGATCGGTAATCGCGGTCGGCACAGCCGTACAAAATAAGCGTTTAGTTGCTTACAGTTACGGACACATGTCTGCTTGTGAAGCCGTATGAAATTTTATTCTACTCGGATCGCGGCCCAAAGCCATGCGCCCTGCTACTGCTACTAACTTAAGCCTACCTACAGCATGTGAAGCCGCCTCTCTATCATCAACAAAGGGTTTCAAAGGGTTTAATGAGCGTTAACCACTCCTAGTTATCTGCCCGAAGCCCTAAGACATGTCTGCAACAGCCACATCATCAACATTTAATCTTTTAACAATGGAATGCCTTTAACAATTAAAAGCGGCATCTCTGTCTCGTTGTTGCATGGCTCTTGGATCTTGGCTATTGGCCCATTTTGTCACCCTAGTGGTTCGTCAACCCCAAGTCCGATTCCTGATTTTTTTTTGATAAACTTCTTTCAGACACCCATCTTACTGCATGCAAAGTGTGGTTTGGATATTCCTTGTGATTTTCGCGTAATGCGCGGTCTTAGATTACATTGCAGTGTGATCATAGAGGAGCTTCACTCCAATGATGCTTGCGATCACTTCTCAGCCAAGAAAAACTTTGGGCTTAGTTCGGGTTTTATACTGTAAGACAGGGTGCTTGAAAACTGTAATTTAACAACATTATAGAGAAATTTCTTAATCCTCGACAGAATGAAACATTTGTTCACATGTATAAGTAACAAAATAGTATTTCAGCACTTTCTTTTAACGTAACCAAATAAAATATACTTTTTATTTTGCGTAATTGTTGCTTTCATTGCTTGGGAAATTTTTAGGTACCTTATTAAAAAACCGTTATCTTGTGGGGGAAAATTGACTTCAAATAACGAGCTGCCTATATGGCCTAGCCCATACCTTCATAAAAATTAAAGACGGGAAAGCCAAAGGCTCACAAAGGTTTGATTCCCCTCTCAGGCAGTTTGACATATAAATCCAAAAGGCAACGTAAATAGGTTTGCATCTGTAGTTGCCTTCATAAAAACTCACAGAGTTTAATACTTTCGGTTAAAATCTTGGTTTTGGCCTCCTAAAACAACGATATGATAGGATGCAATGCAAAATGGAATAAAAATACCAAGTGTTACGAGACCTAATTTACTTCCAAATGGGTGAAAATACAATTGAAACAAATACGATTAACTGGGAAATCGTTAAACCTTTTTTTTTCCATATTTTCATTTCGGTAAGATTGTTTGAGCACCTTGTCAGGTTACCAGCTTTCGTACAATGTGCAAATTAAAAGTTAAATATGCACCGTTTCTCTCCAACCCAACGCCAGTAATGTGTGGAGCAGTTGCTACCCGGACCGCTACACTGTGACTAAGGTTGATGCTAATAACATAGATATTGGTACACCGTAAAGACGCAGTTCCCCCTACGCCTTTTTTTTAACCACAAAAAACGGACCCACTTAGGTCAAGCTCGGGATTTACTATTATTATGAAGTCCTATTTATTTTTATTAAATAGTTGAATACCTGATATACGTAATATTGTGTCGTGTATTAAGTTTCAACTGGCTCTTAATTAAGTGCCTTCCACGACGAAGTTGTTTTATCATTTCAGTTGATTAAAAATGATAACTAAACTACATCTATGAAAAAAAATGTTATCCCATCTCATTAAATAATTCTTGCATTTAATGAGGGTGCAATGTATTTTCGGAAAAAAATAGCGAAGTACCAGATCGGCGAGTTAAAACGGGGCATCGTTTGCTTTGCTCGCCCACTCAGCAAATCCCATTAAATAAAACCTACAAAGTATTCAAATGAAAAGAAGGAAAATTGATATAAAGCAACTTATTAGGTATGACAAATCAAAAATGAACCCACACCTAATTTTGGTTAGAACTAACGTTCTTTCCTTTTCTTAGCAGTCTTAATATACTGTTCGTAAAAAGGTACTGAACCTAACAAATGACCTCTATGACCTCTATGACCTCAAAAAAAAAAAAAAAATTGGTTGGAACCGACAGTAGGCCTGAAAAAAAAAACTGCCAAAATAATATCGTAGTTCGTGGGAATTCTAATATCGATTTTCCGTGTTGGTGTAATGCCGTGCTGATGAAAGAAAATTCGCACTTCAGGATCTTTTTAAGCATAGAAGACTTTTTTTTTACACCTGTTGGTTTCGTTTACTTTTGGGGTTCTACTTAACAAAAACGATCACTTTACGGCCACCAGCACACTAGGCGGCCAGATCGCTGTGAGCAACGAGAACACATACGATGTATGTATATCCGAGTACTTGGACGGTCAGTCAGTTGTAGAGGACAGAGGATGGCGTGCAGGCCACCACAGGGCCACACTGCTTGCTCGATGTTCATTTTTCACCACGTGATCGAGAATAATCAAGGGAAAACGGAGGTGGCCACGGCGTACATCGCCATGTTTTTTGGGTGCGACGAACATTGGACGCACGACCTAACAGCCTAATGCGCGGGGTCCCTACACATTTACCCTAAAAAATTGTAAACATGCGATTTTCTAACCATTTGACACATAACGAAGAAGGAATTATAAAAAATATTAATTACACTGTTATCTGATAATTATTGCATAAAAATACAGCCAGATGTTACATCATCCACAGTCATGTCTACAAAATTGTATATTGACCAATTAGCAGAAACTTTGCCATCTGGTGTTCAAGTTACTCTACGGAGATAAAAGTTGGTATATAAGCTTTGTCGATCACTGCAGTAATTGTCAGTCACTTGATCTTCACAGCTTCTGACGTAAGAACTATTCAGTTTTATTCGTTGCAGTTGTAAGGAGCCGTTTATAAAGACAGTTATTTTTATCTCATTCCAGACTAACTGCATAATCATGAAGGTTCTTATTTTCTTGGCTGCGTTTGTGGCTGGTAAGTACAATAACCAAACAACTGATTTTACGGGAAGAATGTGTATGGTGATTTAAACTTGTTTGCGCGTTAACTAGTCCTTTTAAACACTCTGAAATACTGAACAATAAACAGCGATTTTGAGAAAAGACTTTAAAACTTCGAATTTTTGGTACAATAATGACACTAGATAGTATTGTCAAATCCCCGTTATATTGTGTGTGAAAATTTCTATAAATATGACCCCAAACGAACAAACAGTTAATTCCCGTAGCAACGGTTAATGTCCAAAAAAGAAATGACGTAAATCAGTATTTTGTTCAAATTTTGAAATGCTTGCAAATCAGGGAGAATGCGAAGCCAGATGAAAAAAAATAATATTCACTCTCGTGATCGCCTATTGCTTCGTAGAGAAGCAGTTCCTGCATCTAATTTTCTGCAATATTAGCTACTGTTCCTTTAATATGTTTTCAGCCGTAATTGTTTAGGTTACCTTTTATTTTTTAGATGAATGTTTCCAGTAGCCCAAAATCTGTATGCATTGCTAATACCGTAAGGAATGCAGCAGCGGCATCAATTTTGAGGTGCTTGAATTACAACAATTTCGGTGCATGACGAACATGCAACCGAGCGATGGCAACAGTAACGGTGCACGAGATCCATTTCTTACTGCAGGGCAACGACGCTTCCCCGTTTGGAAAGTAACATTGTTGATTCATTGTTGATAACCTGAATTTTAATGATCCCGGCTGCCGATCAAATCTTACAGTGTACACAGACTGAAGCTAAATCTCTAATATTGATTCCTTAAGGCCTCAAAATTGGGCAACTGACATGATTAAATTACTTATTTATTTCATAAATGAGGGTTCCGTGACCAACGTTAAATTGTTTAAAAATACAATTACGTCCTGCAGGACTGAAAATCAGACTACGGTGAGATGGAAAATTAGTAAACGAATTTGGGCGCAGGGTGCCATCTGTAATCGCTAGTGGAAGACTACAGTGACAGTACAAAGGCCAGGGGAGATGGGAAGTTGTTGTGCCAGTACGGGACAGCACTGTAAAGGCATAGTACGCGCAAGTAATTGAAGCTACAATGGGAGTCCTGCATTTCCAGAATTAGACAACTGCCCTTGGATACGTTGCAAGTATTAAAATCAAGTGTTGAGGTGAGGGGACTAGCGAAAATGGTCGCACCAAAAGGACAAATCCGTTCGGCCCGCCTTGCATAGCACGAGCTCGAGATAGTCATAATAATGCGGCAGGTTTCACAAAACAGGTTTTGTTTTCTGTGCCTTATGCTTCATGATGCCTTTACGAGTGTAGTATACAAATTGCCTGTAATTAATGGACGTCATCCATTGTAATGGCTCGACCTCGCTTAGCATTCTGCCCTGTGCTAACAACAATTATGTGAATCAAAGAGAATTCATGCCGACACGAACCTCCCATAGACCAACACCCAAAGGTAATTTAGGCTAATTTGTATCAAGAAATAATTTTCAAAATTCCCTATTGCCCAAATTCCCCAAACTTAAAATTCAACAGGACCAGCCCTGTTGCCAGTGCGTCACTGCAACCGCGCAGCTGAATATTGAATATTCAAACTAAATAATACGACGAAATCTTTCATTACTCTAACTGACCGGGGTACGCCTTTCATTTGTGGCATGCCATGTTAAGCCCTAAGCAAAGGCATGAGTCGCCCCCACAATTCAGGCGAGCCTGAGCTGAACAACGCTCCAATTTTATTAAAACATTCCTGAACTAAACCTTACTTTTGGCCTTATTCCATATACTAGGTACTAAATTATAATTTTCCCTACTCCAACCATGACCCTACGTTGTATTGCTAGTTAGTCCATTAGCTATGGTGTTGGTGTCGAGGAGCGGTAGCACGTACTCCTAATCACCCACGAGTTCACGAGTTCAGTGAACGAATACTCAAAGGTGGAAATTTTATAGAAACGCTAGCAGCCAGACAGAATATCCAAATTATCCACTCATCACTCTGTAGCAAAGCATAAGTGCTATTTCCAACTTAAATACGGACAATTGACGAAAATGCTTTAAGGAATTGGAATCCTGATACAAATGAAGCAGAGAATAGAGCCGTCACCAAAATTAAAACAAATTCACCGTCTTATTCCTTAGAGCTCGACGCGTTTATTTTTTTGTTTGTTTATCTTGATCGCCATCGCAAGAATGAAAATTGAAATCCAAGCCTGCCTTGCTATGAAAGAAAATGCAAAGAAAAGAGTTGCGCACTGATTCTTGCCTGAAATGGCAAAAAAAAATTGCTTCATCAACATCAGAATTTTACAAATTTCATGATACAGACGTTTTGTTGTGAAAGTGGCGTGCTAAATACTCGATGTCCAATCGGGTAACTCTTTACGAAGAGTGGCAGTGGTCTTCGTGGCTGAGCGGTGAGAAAGCTCATCCTGGTTACTAGGGCTTTGCTGATCTTGTCGAAGCCATAAAGGGAACTTTGCCAAAGTCCCCACCAGGACTGCCAATCAGGTTAGCGTGAGAGGCTACCATGCTCCTTCAGAGGCTATGGAAACTATTCTGGCCAATTCTGGACAATGATCGAAGGTTTCCGGGATCAAATCCCCGGGTTGGCACCTCCCTTTACCAGAAATTTATTCTCTAAAAATTCTGGTAATGTTCCAAATTGAGCCGGTTCAGCCACACGAGCAATAAATGGCTTCAGCTAATTTAAGACTCAAAAGAAATTAATTAAAAAAAAATTCTATTTAAAGGTCGCTTTTAATTTTAAAGACTGCCATTTAATTCTGCATGATACGAACATTATTTTTTTCGTTTTTGAGCAGTCATATCGTTTTTATTAAAAAATATAGGTGTTAAACGAGATAATGTTGCATGCTGAAGACGGTGACGTACAAAATTTACTACGTACGCCAGGCTGACATTGTGGTTCGGGCCGGAAACCATATGATGGAGCGGGAGGGACAGAAGGAGATTCCCCAGATTATCTTACACCTTGAAGATATACAGCTTCGTGGGTTGCACCCAGTGTCGCAATTAGCGGTGGTGCAATGGGCGCAAGGCACCATGCGTCGAGGGGTAGGGGGCCCAAAATTCACTAGTTCAGCGTCCCAAACGGGAAAAAATTCAGTATTGTTGAGTTGGGTTGGGAGCTCCTTTGTCCCCAAAAATTGTTTACTTGTTAAGGAGGGGTCCAATACCTTTCCTTTGCACCCCTACTTGTAAAAAACTAGGTGCGGTGCTTTCCACATCTTAGGTTTTGGTTGCCAAATCCAAATATTGTTATTTTTAGGTTTAATTTTAAATGATAAAATTGAATTTTGTAAATATGATAAAAGACTAATCTAATAAAAATTACAGCTTGCATTGACGCATTAAAACATAAAAAATTAACTTTTATCAAACCTTGTAAAAATTCAAATGGAATGATGGGTAATGTTTCGTATTTTACAAGAGTTTGCACATCAAAGGTTTTAAATCGTACAAAATTTTATTAGGAAACTACGATGATGTAATATATTCACAATTATTCTTATTCTTATTCTTATTCTTATTCTTAAGCCGAACTCCCCGCGTTTCTGCATTCCTGCTAAACTCCCAGCATTCCTTCATTCCTGCATTCTTTTAATTATAAAATGATAAACTTTAAACTGTTAATTGTAGTCTTGATGAACCAAGGGAAATGACAGACTTTAATGAATTTTGGCACAACACTACAAAGCCGCAAAAGCATGGCTAGGTTACAATTTTGCAATAATAGGTAGATTTTTTCAAAGTTATTTCATTTCGTCCTTATTTTTGGAGGTATAGCACTAACCATTATAAAACGTCAAACTTCAGAATGGGTTAATAGACTAACTTTTAATAAATAGGATATCAAAATAGGTCACATTCACTCAAAAATGAAACACCTCATTATAATGGAAAAAGATTACAATATATTTATTTTACACGCATAATTTCTAAGATATGTTGTCGATTACAAACTGTCTGTCACATCGAGTTAGTTAAAAATAATTGCAGAGGTATTTACTTGTATTACTTGTAAATACTAAGCTTTAATTTTGTTACTGTCGAAAAACAATTTCTCAGATCAGCAATTAAACCCACATTTGTTCAGGAAGCTTCAGTTTTTATTTACTTAAACAGAAACTTTTTATGTTTTATTTTAGTGGCATCTGCCGAAGGTTGTTATTTTGTGTGCAAACACGAATGTATGGCGGCAGGCCATATGGGAGGCGACTGCGATGAAAATGGAGTATGTCAGTGCGATATGCCATATGCTCAAGGTAAGAAAAGATAATTGGCAACGATCGAGCCATCGTGTTCTTAGGGAGAGCTGTGCGAGCAAAGCTATAACTGGCTCTAAATAACAAAAGGTTATAGGTGATTCGGTAAGGGCAAAAATTCGGTAAGAAGTTTTTGGTGACGAAACTGTTTTTATTTCATGTACTTGGCAGGCAGTAATGTTAACACATTGTTGCAATCATAATTTCACGTTTTTACTATGAAAATAGCTTTCCCCGTTATAATGTGGCTTGTCATTAAAATGACAAAAGAAGTAATTTTATGTTACTACGATCTTTCCCACGCATTTCAGGAAGAACCGAACTGCTGAGCATTCTAGCTGAGCAATTAGGCTGTGAAGTCAACTGTCTGTCCAGCACTGGCCACTTTGCTGGCAAGTGTGACGAAAACAATGACTGCATCTGTGAACATCCACCAAGGTCCACCCTTATATTCAAAATTTAATAGTATTTATTATTGCGGCACATCATGAACACAAACTTTTATTGTAATATTACATGAATATTTATTCTATTCAAATCACAGCCCGAAATTAACTGGTCTGTGTACTGGAAGGTGACTTAGCTTGTGAGATCAACTGTTTTACGAGTAATGGCCACTTTGCAGGAAAGTGTGAAGAACACAACGATTACAAGTCAAAGACAACTTAAAGAAATGACCACTCCAAGCACCTTAGGGTATTAATCTCTTTTACTACAATGTAATTCACTATTGCCAGCTAGAATATCTTGGTAGTTTCATTCACTGTTGTGCTTTTAAAAAACTCCAGTGACTGAAATTATAATCAGAGTTTAATATTATTTATCATTGTTCGTACGAGGGGAACACCACAATATTTCAAAGAACTGTCCATTTTTTTTTATCGGAATATGCAACTTTGCATGTCGGTACCTTAAGCCAATACAAAGTCTTTCAGAGGAGAGCCACCGTGAATTCCATGAAGAACACAAAAATGGCGGGGATTTTCCAAAATGGCGGGCATTTTTTTTATATGGCGTCTAAGTCGACCAATCTGGAGGTGCTGAGAACGATGGTTTGTATAATATCCTTGCAAGACTTTTGTTGGGCTCATTTTATGCTTCAATTTCGAAAGTTACCATTTCCCCCCCCCCCCATATTTTCGAGTTCACTATCGCGGAAAGTCTTTAAGGGAATTTCATCAAACCAGTCCCACTGAATCAAACTTCGTTTATGTTTTATTACCTGGTTTTCTTTTCACGCCACAAAACAAGACTTCTAGCGCCTCTGACACTACTATGATCAATAGTAGGGTGGCTTGGGGCCCAAAATTGATGAAATTATTCACTTTCTGTGAAAAACATGAAATTTGGTAAGGATTCACAGGAAGGGTAACTGAAAAAAAAAGCTATGATAGCAAGTTCAAACCCCCCACCCTCTACCGAGGGAGGAGGGAGTGATATCCCCCCCAAAACGGTTTTTTTGGTGTAACTCCTTAACCGTCAACAAATCAAAAGCATAATGTGAAGCAAAAACGCCCAGCACACAATTTTGGGCAGGAAAGATGATATACTTCATTTTTTCAATTGGTTGTCATAGCGATTTTCGTGTTTAAAGTCCGCTTAGAGCCCTGTAGTAGCCCTAAATGGACATGCTTAGGATTATCCGAAATTGTTCAGCTTTGGTACACAAACAAATATGAGCATTACAATGGCACTTTGAAACTGAAACTAGCTGCTACACAAATTACAGCTACACATTTAAAGGGTTTTTACTTAAGCTAAACATTTTCGATTAGGATTAATGGTAAGAAAAGCTCTCCACCTTTCTGAATATTTTAGCATGTCCATTTCGGGCTATTACAGGGCTCGCAAGACAACTTTGAATTGAAAATCGCCATACGTTTTCGCCACGACGTCATCATCTCTTCACCTTTTAAAGGGCGTAGGACAGTCCCTCGCTAATCTAAATAATTTCGGTTAGATTGGTGAAAGGAATAGATCCCCACCTTTCAGAATATCCTAAGAATGTCCACTTCGGACTGTTAGAGGGCTCCCAAAAACACTTTGAATTCGAAAATCACCATGCGCTTTCGCCGCTAAGCTATTATTTCTACACCTTCAAATGGCATAAGCTGGTGTCTGTCTAAGTTACACAATTTGGGTAGGGTTGATGGAAAGAACAGATACCCACCATTCAGAATATCATATGCATGTCTATTTCGGAGTATTAGAGGGCTTCAAGAGCACTTCGAATTCGAAAATTAACATACGTTTTTGCCACTACGCCATTATCTATTCACATTTAAGTGGACATAGGACGGTCACTATCTAAGTTAAATAATTTCGGTTAGGATTGATGGAAAGAATAGATCCCCACCTTTAGTAATATCATAAGCATGAACATTTCGTAGTATTAGAGGGCTCGCCAAGAGCTCTTTGAATTCGAAAACCAACATACGATTTTGCCGCTATGATGTCTCTTCACCTTTATATGGACATACCAAGGTCCCTATCTTAGTTAAACAATTTCGGTTAGGTTTGATGGAAAGAATAGTTCTCAACCTTTCAGAAAATTGCAACCATGTCCATTATGGGCTATTAAAAGGCTCGCAAGATCACTTTGCACTCGAAAATCACTGTAACAACCAAATGAAAAAAGGAGGATTCACGCGAATTAAGGGTTATGTATACTTTGGGGATTGAAGCGTAAAAATGTATGCCACTTTTCCTGTCCAAAATTGTGTGCTGAACGTTTTCGCTACACAAAACGCTTTTGATTTGTTGACGGTTAAGGAATTACAACCAAAAATATTTGTTTTTTTTTGGGGGCCCGCCCCCCCCCGCACAGCATTTTTGTGTTCTACATGGAAATCTAGAGGGCTCCCTCCTATGAAAAATATTGTATTGCCCTATGGTACTTGCATGCAAAGTGGCATATTTCAATCGAAATATGAACAATATTTCAGTGCACCACACATACTGTGTGGCACATCATTCACACAAAGTTCTATTGCATTATTACATAGATATTTATTCTATTCAAATCACAGGCCGAAATGAACTGGTCTGTTTGCTGGGAGGTGACTTAGCTTGTGAGATCAACTGTTTCACGACTAGTGGCCACTTTGCAGGAAAGTGTGACGAAAACAACGACTGCATCTGTGAACATAAGACGACCACCCCAGCACCTGAGGGTATAAATTCTCTTACGACACAATGTAATCCACTATTGGTAACTTGAATATCCTGGTAGTTACATTCATTGTTGTGTTTTTAGAAACCCGCCACCGTAGATCTATTCCAGACCGTGGTGACTTAGCTTGCAGACATGGAGGTGATGATGTTTGTGCTGCTTTCTGCCACTGGACCACCGGAAAGAAAGAAGGTTTCTGCGATGCTGGTGACAACTGCCACTGCGAACCCAAACCCTCCATCCACGCCCGTAGTGATTTGGCCTGCAACCCTAGCATTGGAGGTGGAGATGATGTCTGCTCTGCTTTCTGCCAATTTACCACTGGAAAGGAGGGCAAATGTGATAAAGACGGTAACTGCGTCTGTGACACCACCATCCGCTCTCGTAGTGATTTAGCCTGCAAAGCTAGCATTGGAGGTGGAGATGATGTCTGCTCTGCTTTCTGCCAATTTACCACTGGAAATGAAGGCAAATGTGATGCGGACGGAAACTGTGTCTGCGAATAACAAGGTTTGTACTTGTTTTCTCAAAAGTAAAATTTGGATTCCTTTTCCATACTACCTATAGACTATGTTAGTAGTATGTTACTATTCTTCAGGAAAGCAGCACGTGAAATTAAACATATGTTGAGTGTGGTTCGTTTGTTTTTTACGATTTACTTCGTGTTAGGGAATACATGAAGTAAATCGTAAAAAAATGAACCACACGTAAACATCTTTCTAATTACAAATTTTTCGAATTCCAGAGCGAGGAAACCAAATCTTTGCCAAAACCAGGCCGCAACTTTCCTAATTGGGAAATACTAGTTCATTTGGTTGTACCTAATAGTGGTACAGGAGGCAGTTTTGAGTTATAATAAATATGTCAGTGATCAGAAGTGATTTGAATCTCACATGTAGCTGGTAGCTGGGGAAACCAATCCCGAGACATATTTTTATTCTCGGGATTTCGAGATTCTTTTCTCTCAGTCCCGGAAATTTCGGAGTTAATTCGTATTATTTTCAGTGGCTAAAAATATTACATGAAAGGAAGTTTGTTTTCAATAAATTCATTGTTTAAAATACTCGCAAGATGAAAACTTAAATGAGCACAGATAGTGGGTAATACTTTGTTAGCTTATTTGAGATGATCTGAAATTTTAAAAGTTTAAATCAATTGCAGTATTTTTTGAGTTGCTATTTTTTAAATCTAGTTGTGTTACATTTTGCACTCTGTAGACTTTACTGCAGTTACTGCAATCCGGTGACTATGCGTCCATGAGCAATTGAAACAAAAAAAAACTAGCCACATTGGAAAATGTACTCATGTAGGAAGTAAGACTAAACACCAAACAGTGATGGTTAGTCATCTCCTTCACTGTTGACGCATGGTTAATTCCTGCTAGCCAATCACGGTCGTCGTATTACTTGTGTGAAGTGTCCGATGTTGATTTTATAAATTGTGTCGTAAGACTATCCGATTATCAGACAATACCACTAAGCTGTACTCATTAAACCAGCGCATGGCTGGCAACGGGCAGGAAAAGAAAAATGCAATGGCTTCTGTTAGAATCATTAAAGCAGGCATTAAAAAACCACTTATTTACAAGATTAATAATGAAAATCGCTTAAACTTTAAAATATGGATGGTTTAGGCATTAAAAACCCTTAGTGCTCTGAAGAACGGATGATACAAAAAGAAGACATGTAAGCCATCAGCGCCACCGATACGTGTAAAAGCTCTTCAGCCTCTCAAAAAACAAGCTGGCACTTCTTTATACATATTAGTGCGATGTTGATAATGGCTTACACTTCTTCTTCTTGAGTCTGTTCCTTTAAACCATTAAGTTTTATTAAGGATATCTTTCGTATTTTTATGCTGAAGCATTTTTACTATTAATATTTGTTATTTATAAGAAAAACACTAAGAATGTAGTAATCACCTTAAAATAGCTGTTATAAGGGTCTCCGCGTTTTTAATGCTTACATTTTAATCAATGAAACTTGAAAAATCGGTTCACTGGTTCGATCTCTAAGTGAGAGAAAAATTCAAAACAAGAACAACAACAAGAACCTTGTCACATGAAAATACCGTTCAAAAGGCCCAGGCCCTTGTTAATCCCTGCATGTTAAGCTATGAAAATTGAAAAGCGATTCATTGGTTCTATTTCTAGGTGGGGCAAAACCTTTCCAACAAGAATAGCAACAACAACAAGAATATTGTAGTCACATTCAAATAGTAGCGTTCAAAAGGCCCTAGACCTTGTTCATGCCTACGTTTTTAGCTATAAAAGTTTAAATCGGTTCATTGGTTTGCTACAGCAAAATTTTCCCAACAAGAATAAAAACATCAACAATAAAGTAGTCACATTACAATACAGTCACATTAATTTAACGTAAGCACAATGAAAGTGCACGTAAAAAGGCCTTGGCCCGTATTAATATCTACATTTTAAGCTATAAATATTGGAAATCAGTTCACTGGTTCGAACTCTCGTTAAGAGAATAATTTCCCCAGCAAGAAAAAGAACAACGAAAAACATTGGCACATGAAAATAGCCTTTAAAAGGCTCTAGGACTTGTTCATCGTTTAAGCTACAAAACTTGAATATTGGTTCATAGATTCGGTCTCCAGGTGAGGGCAAAGAGTCCCAACAACAACAACAACAAGAAATGGCCATGATGTGGAGGATAAACGGCTCGATTGTTTTCATTAAAATTTTTCATGCCGTGAAAAAGTTATGATACACTCCAGCTATCAAATTTCGTTGGTGTATGTCTATTCTGGAGGCAATTATAGGGTTTCAAAGTCTGACGTTTAACATGGAAGTTGATGCTGTTGCTTATCTGTATAAGGGCCGATTTTACAGTCCTTTTGACCAATGTCGCTGCAGCATCGAGACAAAAAAATAATAATATATAGTATTTTTTTGTGTGTGCAACTGTAATTGCATGTTAACTTTTATTTCTCTTTCTCACAACAGATTAAGCAAAACACGAATGCAATATATACGTTTTTATCCATTTTCTTTGATGGTGTTGCAAGGACACAGGAATTTTTCAATTTCAACCTTGGTCTAGAATTTAGATGTTGTTTGTTACTGGTAGTTAGACTCAGATCTTTAGACGATAGGAAGGGAACACTCAATTCACGAAATAAGAATTCAATCCCGGTTATCCCTGGATTTAGGTAGCCATAATCGCGGGTTTTTCGGGACTAAAAAACGCCAGCATCCCGGGATTCGAGATCCCGGGATTGGATGCCTTATCCGTAGCACTACTGAGTGTAGTCGTTTGAACCAGTAATTACCTACTTGGCTCTTCTAAATAGTAAGTTTCTGTTCGGCCTAATTCTTGTAAACAGAGCTGATTTATCAAGGATGAGTCCGTGGTATAGGACAGATCATTTGTTAAAGGTGGCTCCTTGGCCAACGAACATTTTTATAATGCCTCGAAAAGGTTGGCAACATATTTACTGAAATTACTAATTTTCAGTGTTAATTATTCCCAACCGTACAACGTCAGTGCTCTATGCACTTTAATATTAACTCGAAAACGTGCACTCGAAATTCACCCTGACGTATATGCGGGAGCTATGATATAGCAAAAGCGAGGGCAATTCAAAAAATGGCAATTATCCAATATAATTCTATATTTAAACAAGCATACATGAAAGTTTTGTAATTTACCGGCATGTTTCTGTATGCCAAAGAGCAAATCAGCATAAAATCGCAGACAGTAAAAGTCCCTTGATGACAGATTTTACAGAAATTTCAATAATACATTTATCATCTCGATGCAATCTTACCCGTACCACTGCACTGTGACTGAGGTAGACGCTAATGACTAGATCTCGATGCACCATAACGCGTCAATCCCTCCTCATATCTACAAGATCTTTCTATTTATGAAAGAATAAAAATAATTTGTTTAATGACCAATAACTTATTTAGTGAAATGAGTAACGATTTGTTAATAACAAAATTTCATAGACATTGTTATAACCAATAACTATCTTATTTAATGTTTTTTTTTCATATTTGTTTGGTAATTAATCCTAATTACGAATAATTTATCTGAGGTAGCCCGGCTGCCGGGGCGGGGTAGAACACAGGATGAAATAGAACCTGTCAGAAAAAGTCTTATTTATGACTAAGAATTATTTTGTTTGGCTAAACTAGTTTGTATAAGGTTGAAATGCATTAAAAAGGAAACTATGTAGTAATCCAAATAAAATTAAAAGAATTGCTTTGAATACATTTATTACAATATAACATTAATGGGTGTTTTACGTAATGCAGTACACTACTTCTACGATCATTCTACGTTTGACAGTGTACGTTCCGTAAAGCACATTTGTATTTTCTGATGTAACCACATCATTTTAATGCTTTAACGACCTTATGTGATCGATTTCAGAATATTGATTGCATAACCACTTCTTTGAATGATTAAAGCCGTTTTTTTTCTTTTCAGGTGGAGGTTTGGACTTTGTTGACCGTTCTTTATCTAATTACTGATGTACTTTCTCGTAAATAAATCATTAAGAGTTTGTGTCGATTTCTACACCTAGTTCGCTTATCCTACATTAACTGTAAACCAAGCATAGAAACTGAGTTTATTTTTTTGTATTGCATTTTTTATATTCAGCTCTTTTGTTGGTGGTATTATAAAAGTTTTTATGGGTTCAAAATTGGAACCACTTGTTAGTTGTTTTAGTCTAATCCACAACCGGAGTTATATTTTCCTATTTTCTGGCAGTGCGATTCTGATAGGTTTGATTGCCCGCACGACTGTCTCATGTGTAAAAGATCCTATGTTTGAGTCTGACCTCACCCAATTCTCCAGAAGAGATAAGAATTGGCAGTGCGTATAAATTCTGATAAATGTGCTGTTATACATATTGGGCAAAAAAAATAAAAAAATAAATCATTTAACCTGGACAATTCCATTCTAAAAACTCAAACAGTTGTCAAAGACAGAGGTGGCTGTTTCTTAACGTCCCTACTTCCGTGTACTTGACTTGTAGTTTAATTTATGGATAAAACGTTAGCTTCTTTGTTGTGATGAGTTGCCAAGGGCGCACCATCATCTGCTTATTGGACATGTGTGCTCGGTTGCACCGTTTGTTAGTTGCTGTGCATTGTCCAGTGGTGTTGTTTGAGCACGCATGCTGGTGTGTCAAAATACCTAACACCAAGCACCTGGGTCCAGTGACGTAGTCTGTTAATTTCGACACGCTGGTTGATACTCGCAGAACACATCATCAGTGGCATTACAGAAAAAACGCAGAAGCCGCCGGACTGTCCAGGTTGATTAAAAGAGTAATGTGTTCTAGGTGGTTGAGTGTGTACAACAGCTGTCGGTGATGTGGCTGTACATATGTGGGGATCAGGTATCCGTCGCGTAGCTGACTGGGAGTTCCAAAATGTAATGGTGGGAAGGCCTTACACTACTGGATAGGTCTGATGGTATTGTAACCGAGTACATCTGGGTTGTGTTTGGCCATAGAGAGATGCAGCATAATTCTAAAGAAACATGAAGGGTTGACCCTCTAGTTGCGAATGAGTGGCCTTTCGCGCAATTCTGACTGTAGTATAATGGTGGACTGGGCCCTTTATTCCCAAAACTAGGACAAACTCACCGGATAGTTCAGGAACATCGGGTTTAATCGTCTTCAACCCACACTTTACACGACAATTCAACAAAGAACGTTCTTGTGGCATTGAAGCGACTCGCTTGCACGACCTTCCGCGTCTCGTGCCCACATCAGACCGTGTGGCGCCAAAACAAACGTGCGCGCACAAGACAAAGTGCGAAGGTGGGCGCATGAGAATAAGCAAGGTGGTGTGGAAGCGAGCCGCTTTACAAGCTCCCCCCAACACAAAATTGGTCTCCGGACAATTGCGAAAAAATTGGAGTAACAAAGAATATGTGATCAAAACATGCACGAACTACTCATTTTCAACCAAGAAAGCAAACAACAATCAAGTGCAATTCTCAAACGATAAATTGACATAAGTTCAATTCTGTTCAACACTCATCATTTGCCTATAGCCTACATCAAAGACCAGCAAAAAATCATTTTACTGTAGAACAACTACAAATTTTCGAGAATAAAACCGAAAGCCACTCAACCCATTCTCGTGAGCTAGCAAAGCAAACAGCAATTTCTTTCAACCCAAGTTAAACAACTTACACCAACACTCCGACCAGCTACCTGCAGCATACCTATAATTTTTGATGCCGGTAAAACTTATACGACACATTTTTAACACTTGCCCTGGTGACACTGTCACTTGCAGGTCTAACGCATATTACTACCCGTCGACGAACAAAAGCATGCCCGCAGCAAAGGCAAAAGACCGTACAACCATCCCTATGCAACCCAAGGTATAATGAGCCATCTCTATTGCTCCTGCATTAAGCTCCTACGACAACGTTGTGAGGAAAAAAATCAGTAAATAGAATTATCCTAAATAACAATACATACTAGGGTTAACAAATCACTCCTGGGCAACTACACTGACACAAGGTCAAAACATACATCCCCGTTTAGCTACTGAGACCCCCCAACAAGTTGCAATAATACAATGTTCACTCCCTGATTGAGTAAAAGCCCAAAAACAGCAAAATGAAGACAAGGAATTTAATTTTTGGCAAATTACTGCTTGCCTTGGTCACCTATAAACAATGCAGATCATGAGAACATACCCCAACATCAATTCAGACACAATAAAATATTCATACTTACAATATAAAAACAATAAACAATTAAAATTAGCAGGTGAAGCGAGAGGTGTGTCTGTTCACACCCGCCATCTTGGAATGACGCCTTTTGCCATTATAAAATATTGGCTGGCAGATTTTTGTACAGCTCGGCCCATGCATCCATTACAGGACCATTTCATCAACTTTAGCAGTACCATAGGACAGTAAATCCGTGACTTTACCCACTACAAATTGCAACAAAACGTTTCATGGTTGTTCCTGACTGGAATGACTGTGCTGAATTTGAAAAAAAAATTGTTATCCACGCTATCTGCTGCCGTTCTCTTGGAAAAACGGCATATTATATTGCATATTATACTTTATACCTAATTGCATATTATACTTTAAAAATTCATTTAATACACATAGGCAAATGCAAAGGAAAGTTTAGTGTTCCTTACATTGTGAGCGCAGTTTTTTGCTGGAACCTACTCTAAAGGATGTGCACTTAAGATTATGAAGGGTTCCAGGCTGAAAACCTTGATCAATAAAGATGGCGACCATAATGGCACCCATTTTTACACAATTTTTCCATTTTCGCCAATTGCCAAAAACCGTTAGTGTTACACAAAAACAGTTTGTATATAAGTTGTTTACCATAATGTCACCTACAGTGTAAGTCCCATACCTTTTTTCCATATCTCACGATTTTTGAGAACAATGGCCTTACCTGACAATGGTCATGTTGGGCCATTTTTGGCCATTTTGGCTTATTTAATGCTTATAGATGTCTGAATTTGTGAATACACCTATACTTTCAATTGCTGTAGATTAGTTTATACTTCAGGTGGATGACTTAAATTTGATTCGTTCGAAGGGTGGGAATGTCTTCTTTGAATCAAAGGCAAGTAATATGGTCTAGCTCTATTTGGGACCGAGACATGCCCATTTTGCTACTGGCTGGTAAAACAAGTCATCGTTCGATATTGAAATGAACCAAAAAATAAACATGTAGTGCAGTACTGTACGGTACTTGCCACGAGCTGAGTTCCTAACAGAGGGAGACACTTTTAATTGCCCTGGATTCAAAGAATATATTCCAACCCTTCGAATGAACCTAAATGGGGTTATTCGTGTAAATTACAAACGTCATAAGAGCAGTTGTGAGTTGAAAACGAGCAAAAAATTAAACGATAACTCTGATACCAGCCCCTAGTAAACCGGGCTATGGCTCGGTCCCTAATAAAGATAGACCCTTTTAATTGCCCATGATTCAAAGAATGCTTCCCCATCCTTCAAATGAACCTAATTGGAGTCACTCATCTAAATTAAAAACTTCACAAGAGCAGTTAATAGTTGAAAATGAGCAAATAATTTAACAATAGGTGTGATACCAGCCCCTAGGAAAACGGTCGTGGCTCGGTCCCTAATAGAGGTAAACCCTTTTCATTGCCTATATTTCAAAGAAGATATTCTAACCTTTCGAATGAATCAAATTGGAATCATCCACCAGAATTATCAAGCAATTGAAAGTATCAGTTGTATTCACAAATTAAGACATCTATAAGCATTAAATACACCAAAATGGCCCAACACGACCGTTTTTCTCGATAACCGTTACATGTGGAAAAATGGTATGGAACCTACATTGTAAATTACATTATTGTAAACAAACCGTTTTTGTGTAACACTAACGGTTCTTGTGTAACCGGCAAAAATGGCGAAAATTGAGTAAAAATGGGCGCTATTTTGGTCCCCATCTTTAATGCTCAAGGTTTTCTGTCTGGAACCCTTCAGAACCTAAAGTGCACATCCTTTTGAGTAAGTTCCAGAAAAAAAATGCCCTCACAATGCAAGGTACACATTTCCTTCGTTTTTCCATATAATATGTCCTAAATGCTTTTTTTTTAAACTATAATATGCAAATTAGGCCTATTTTTTCTAGGAGAACGGAAGCAGATATCGTGGATAACATTTTTATTTAGAATTCAGGATGCTTTTTCCAGTTAGGAACAAGCACGAAACCTTTTGTTGCAATTTGTGGCGGGTTAACCCCTTTTTGGCCAGTGTTTACTCACCTACCAGGATACTGTACCAGGAACCATTAGAGAAAATTCGTATGGCATTGGAATCTTATGCCATAGCAACAAATAAGGTTAGGATCATGAATAGCATAAAAAAATTTTCCTGCAATGGAGGCATGGGTCGAGCTGTACGAAAATCTGCCAGTCAATATTTTATAATGGTGAAAGACGTCATTCCAAGATGGCGCGTGTGAACAGACACATCTCTGGCTTCACCTGCTAATTTTAATTGTTTATTGTTTTTATATTCTAAGTATGAACTTTTTATTGTGTCTGAATTGATGTTGAAGTATGTATTCATGATGTGTATTGTTTATAGGTGACCATGGCAAGCAGTAATTTGCCGAAAATTAAATTCCTAGTCTTCATTTTGCTGTTTGTGGGCTTTTACTCAATCAGGGACTGAACATTTTATTATTGCAACTTACGTCGCCTGCAACGTAAACTTGTTGCCCCCCCCCCCCCCCAACGGACAGTCAACCTGTACCAAAGATTCAAAAGCGAGGACAGGTTTGACAATCTGGGCAAAATACGAACAGGTTTATGAACGACTCTGACGGGGCGTTGCCTCCTAGGAAGGACTACTTTCCTAATACAAAGAAATCCCGTGGGGCGTTTTAAGGTCCGCTTCGGGCGACTAGGGGCGGAAGAGTTCTCTTCCTCGTTCTACTGTACAGATTCATAGTCGGAAGCCTCGTTGTCAGAAGAAGAAACGTGACGAAGCACTGAGACTGTTCAACAACTGACTGTTTGTCATTCACAACATTCTCATCACCACTAACAACGGACAGTTTGTTATTAGAAGCACCAGCACTTTGCCACTGACGGACAAGTCACAATTTGAAACGGTCGCACCCACATCACTCTTTTACGAATAGCTCTCCCTAACCTAAATTATCGTGGCCAATCCATCAAAATTGCGAAAATTCAAGCAAAGGTCCTGTTCGGTCGCCTCTTATAACGGTGGACTGGGCCATTATTCCCAAAATAAGGACAAACTCATCGGGTTTAATTATCATTTCAGGAACATCGGGTTTAATTATCTTCAACCCGCATTTTGCACGACAATTTAACAAAGAACGTTCTGGTGGCAATGAGGCGACTCGCTTGCGCGACCTGCCTCGTCTCCTGCCCACATCAGACTGTGTGGTGCCAAAACAAACGTTCGCGCACAAGACAAAGTGCAGAGGTGTGAGCACGAGAATAAACAAAGTGGCGGGGAAGCGAGCCGCTTTACAGTAGAAAATCCAGTGTGAGGGCGCGACTCCTCTCATTGTCATTAATAAGTATGACCTCGGAAAACCTTTAGGTAACCAGATGCGCATTGGCTTCAGTCAGCTGGTATCCTATTGCTAGGATTTCTCCTAGAATTATCCGTCCCCTTCTTATGTGACCACTTCTATCTTCGGAAGGGCACCATGGCTATAATCATGCATGTGCCAAGTTTATGCATTTGGTGGGAGGGGTCTTCATGGCTTCATTTTGCGATCATTCCCAGATGGTTCATGATAACAGCACGGTTTGGAACTGGATGAAAAGTTTAGGAGTCAAGGCACTCATAAGCAAAAGTCTGCATTCCCTATTTGCTTGCTGCCACTCTAGGCGTTCCTGTAGCATTGCAACTGTGGGGTATAATGGGTTTCCATTTGAAATTGGATTAGTCAGATTCTTTTCATCGGCGGTACAAAGGAACTGTGCTTGCCAGAATATGTAGTTATCTGCTCCTGCCAACGTAAAGATACCTTTATACTTCCATGCAGAAGGTGGTAGTGGTGTTGGCAAACATGCCTGCAAAGCGCGGGTCCATGCGGAAATTTCTGATCTCGTCTGTCTCTCTCAAAACTCTCAACATGAGGCCTTGGGGATGTGAATGATGAGAAGTGCTTTTTTTATATGATTTGCCTAATGGAAACGCTCTTGATCCTCCACATGTAGAGATCTCACCTACGGACAGCTCTGGAGAACTCACTCTAAATTATATGAGTGGAAGGCTCACGTTTATTCTCAAGATCGACAACACTGTACACTTGAATCGAGCGGTTCCTTTTCCAACGTGCACTCTCTAGCCTCACCTTGCATATAACTGATGCCTGTGCTTGTGCAGTGGAGTGCACAATGACAGATGGTGCTAACTAATGGCGGCCTAGTTACAAACTCCCCACACTACATTTTTGCAACACCTCCAGGCAATTAATCTTTTCAGACGGGGCTTTTTGAATCATTAGATGACAATAAAATCCACATGCATTTGCCAAGTTTATTTAAGGGACGAGTATATTGGAGTATATGAATTGGAGTAGCCTACATTTGTTTACTTTTGCGAGCACTTCGATAAACAAGTAAAATCTAGGAAACAAATTAGCAAGTAATTTACAAAATCTGAAAATAGTCAACTAAGTCACGAACTTTTCCTATAAATCCTCTAAACTGGCAAGCAAGTAAATTACAAAATGTAAAAATTTTAGACTGTGGCACAACTTTCTCAAAAGTAGCCCAAAACTGCACTTTCGCAGCCGATTGTGGTATACAATATTCATGGATTGCACGATACAGTCATGTTTTCATATTAAATGCACACCAAATTATAATCTCCTTATAACCTATTCCATATGGTTAAATGCAGATAAATGAGGATAAATTTCATTTCAAGTGCACACCAAATTATAATCTCTTATTAACCTGTTCTGTACGGCTAAATGCGGATAAATGCGGATAAATTTCATTTCAAATGCACACAAAATTATAATCTCTTTCTAACCTGTTCTGTATGATTAAATGCGGATAAATGAGGATAAATTTCATGTCAAATGCACAAAAAATTATATTCTCTTTCTAACCTATTCCATATGGTTAATTGCGGATAAATTTCATTTCAAATGCTCACCAAATTGTAATCTCTTTCTAACCTATTCCATACGGTTAAATGCGGATAAATGCGGATAAATTTCATTTCAAATGCACACCAAACTATAATCTCTTTCTAACCTATTCCATACGGTTAAATGCGGATAAATGCGGATACATTTCATTTCAAATGCACACCAAATTATAATCTCTTTCTAACCTATTCCATATGGTTAATGCGGATAAATGTGAATAAAATTCATTTCAAATGCACACCAAATTATAATCTCTTTCTAACATGTTCCATATGGTTAAACGCGGATAAATGGACTAACACTAAGTCACTGCTGCCAAAAGTCAGCGAAACACCAGAATGGTCTTCCTCTGTAGTACTAGCGTTTTTTTTTTTATTTATTAATTCTTTTAATTACATTTTTTACTTCGTTTAACTGAAGGTTTCATTACCTCGTTGGTATTTTGAGAGCTAAAAGTTGATCACGTTTCCCAACAAATAAATTTTCCATCTCGTATTAAACTGTTCCAGACTAAGCCAAGCCAGTTTTACCATCCCTGAATAGGGCTATCCATTGATCAGGTTTAGTCATCAAGTACAAAGTCATCAGGTACAAAGTAATTATAGTCACATGTGAGTTACAGGTACAAGGTACTAAAAGGCATTTAAAAATATCTAGTGTACTAGGATTTTTTCCGCTAGAAAGTATAGTTATAGGCACCCACTGATTTTTGGTCTAGCTTTTTTTTTAGATCCAATCTTTATTAATAAAATCGAGTTGTCGCGTAGGATGGACGGCAACGAGACGGCCACAAGACGGCCGCAAGTAATTGATAGAGCACATATCCGTTTTCATTGTCGGTCGCTCGCCCTTTTTCTTTGCTACCGTGGGAAGAATGAGCCCGCTCGCCCTCTTGCTGATTGTGGAAGCTTCGTTTGTTTAATCCTCCCTTACAATGTCTCCAAGGCCTATTTATTTATTTCCGGTGTACAAAGGCGTATTTATTATTTCACATGCACAAAGGCGTATTTATTTATTTCACATATACAAACGCGTATTCCAACCATTTTTGCAGGAAAAAATCATATGTAATGTAAGTGTATGGACTCCGGAACAAGGGATACGCTGAATGAGGGAGTGAAGCAAACGAAAAACACCCTTTCCTAGCCAGGGTAAAGCAAAAACACATAGACGGGATACACGCATTCCGTAACTAACACATGATGAAGGAAATCGTCCCAGTGTTTTTAACGGTGCATCAAACACCACCCGTGCGTAGCACGGGCTTCCGCTAGTATAATTATACGCACCTACTGTACGCACATATTGTAGAAATATACAGAGTGGGGCAGAAAGGCAGGGCCACCCTTGGCAATTCTAGATGGTTATTCCTATTGTAATTAAACTTTGTATGGTGCGCAGGCAGACGGGGGGGGGGGGGGTGCTAACCATGTGTCAATCTTTAACCTTGACGCAGATTTTCAAGGTCATCACGATGCTACCCGTTTAATCATGCTTCGTAAAATAGCAGTGTGCATTGGAAACTTGTGGGTTGGCAAGGCATGGACATTGCAAAAAAAAACGAACGAACTTCAGTACATTAGTTTAGGAATGACGGTAATTACAAGCATCATTCTGTTTGCTGAATGAGCGGCTTTCCTGCCCAACAGTTCTCTCAGAGTCTTTCGAAACGCCACGCATTGGTAGGTCGTGGTGTTGGCAGCACACGCAAATTAGCGTAATTTAGTCACCCTGGTCAGCTGTAAAACAAAATCAGAAATGTTAACCTAAGGGACGGAAAACTTTAGTTTGACTTTTTATCTCATCACGGTGACTCTAAATCACGCCAACTTGCATATTGCAGCACGATCCTACCTATACGTGTACATAATGATCCTCCTGACAAGAAGTACTGAAGGAGAGGTTTTAGCCCCCTGTTCGCATACAGGAAGATGGTAAATCTGTACGCGTACAGGAGAAACGCCAACGTATGACGAGTACAGCAGAAACGCCAACGTGAGGGATAAGCTTCTGACGTACAGAACATTGTAACGCATCGAGACATAGGTACAGCTGTTGTTTGTTCCCAAGCAGGCTTCACGTACGTTGAGGACCACTGGATTTTATTTCACACTAACTGTTTCTCATTTGGTGGTTCGGCGTCCGTTTTGGGCTTCTCGCTCACAATTGTTTGAGTGCTTGAACGGCGCCTAGCCTGCTCCTGATCCCAATGAGAAAGTCTGGGAAAGTGAATGATGGTGACACTAATGACAGGGATTATACTTGCCCTCCCCTGACTGTCATGAATAAAGATGGGATGGTGAAACGATTCAGGACAGGGCTTATCCGACGGTTGGGATACCACTTTTTCTCCCCCTCAACACTACGGTTTAGCACTGCATCTTGCTCTTGTGTATAAACGTGCGCCTGTTTTATCGCTTGCAATAGTTCATTCCTGAAGTCCCACATCATGTTTGCAATTTCTTGAGACATTTAATCCTTGTTAGTCCAGTCAAATTAGCTTTTTTGCGGGAACAAATTCCCATTAAGCTGAAAATTGGTACATAACCCCTACGTCATACGTCATACGTCATAAACCAACATACTAACCAACATACTAAAAGTCCCCAACATTCCGACTTGAGCTATCGCCGCCATCTTGGGAAAATGGCCCAAAGTCACTTCCGGTTTAGGGTTTTCGTCCATTATCTCGTCTCCCGTTAATTTTACGGCAATAATGAGTATCACCAAAGTTGTAGAGCATAAAATCTTCGACAAAAGTTATGTCAATGAACATTTCGAAAAACCTTTAGTTTTACGAGAAATTAATGGTTTAATTGTACACAGCCCCACACGCATGTCAACGTTTTTCAGTCATCACGGTTTTAAATTGTACACAGCGGCGTAAGAATCGAATTTACGTCAATTTTATGCCCGAATAGGAATTTAAGCTGATAAATAAAGCTAGCAAACGACGCAAACCGCATGCGTTAATCTTAAATAGTTGCCAAATTATCACGATTTCTGTTATTTGTTGCATATACAATGAAACTCTTTATAACAATAGACGATGGGCCTTCAGAGGTTTAAAGTTATAAACAATCATTTTGTATGCATTGTTGCGTGAAAGCCTAAAAAACTAGCATTGTTATAACAGGTTTATTGTAAGAGGTATGGTCGTAACTCTGATTTCCCATCAACTCTTGTATTATTGGGTATAATGGCATAGTACTGTAAGACCAATGTTTTAAAACTATCCAGATTTGAACTTTAGTCTCTGGGGCCGATGGCCATGGTTTCTGGTTTTCAGCATGTTACCGCTGCTAGAATACCACCTATGGTCAAAGAAGAGTTCCCCACCTTTCAGAATATTCTATGCATGTCCATTTTGGGCTATTAGGGAGTTCGGAAAAGCAATTTAAAACCGAAAAGTATCGCTCGCACGAATTACGGGTGATATACTTGAAATAAGATCTTGGGGTTAAATTGTTGCATTTACGTAGACGACACATATCACGTATCCTGTCCATAATTGTGTGCTGATCGGTTTTGCTTAACATTATGCTTTCGACTTGTGGACGGTTAAGGAGTTACAGCCAATTAAATGTTTTTGGGTGAGCATTTTACCCCCCACTATACCCCCTTGAGTTAAGCAATTTTCCCGTGGCTAGAGTGTCGTAGATTTTGGATGTATTTTATAAAACATGTTTTTGATACTAACTGCGACGGAATTGCTTTTGTTAGAAATTTTCTGGGTCAAACCCATGGTTGACCAGACTAAAGGAAGAAATACCCAACTAAAAGTTAGCTTATAATATTTGCTAACGAAACAAGTGTGGTTAGTTAAAGCCATCAAAGCTGGTCTTCATTATATGGGTGGTATTCTATCAGCGGGTAACATGCTGAAAGCTAGAAAGCATGGCCATCGGTCCCAGAGAGTAAAGTTCAAATTTGGATCGTTTTAAAACATTGATCCTACAGTACTACGCCATTATACGCCTTGATACCCAATAATACAAGAGTTGACGGGAAATCAGAGTTACGACCATACCTCTTACAATAAACCTGTTATAACAATGCTAGTTTTTTCGGCTCTCACGCAACAATGCATCCAAAATGATTGTTTATAACTTTAAACCTCTGAAGGCCCATCGTCTATTGTTATAAAGAGTTTCATTGTATATGCAACAAATAACAGAAATCGTCATAACTTGGCAAGTATTTAAAATAAACGCATGCGGTTTACGGCGTTCGCTAGCTGTATTTATCAGCTTAAATTCCTATATCGGACATACATTGACGTAAATCCGATCCTTACGCCGCTGTGTACAATTAAAACCCGTGATGACTGAAAATCGCTAACATGCGTGTGGGGCTGTGTACAATTAAACCATTAATTTCTCGTGAAATTAAAGGTTTGTCGAAATTTTTACCAGACATGACTTTTCACAAAGATTGTATGCTCTAGAAATTTGGTCATACGCATTATTACCGTAAAATTAACGGGAGACGTGATAATGGACGAACATCCCAAACCGGAAGTGACTTTTAGCCATTTTTCCAAGATAGCGACGAAAGCTCAAGTTGGAATGTAGGGAACTGTTAGTGTATGGGTTAGTATGACGTATAGGGGTTATGTACCAATTTTCAGCTTAATGGGAATTTGTTCCTTCAAAGTGCAAATTTCATCGGCTCTTTCACTCGTTTTTTCTCCATCGCTGTCCGGGTAACCGCAGCAACAGGGGCAATTGGTCTCTTTAATGTAACCAAGTAACATACTTGTGCACATACCAGTTTCGTTATACTTGTGACTGTGCGTAAATATTGCTTTTAATTGCTTGGCAAGTGTTTAGGCATCTGTGTCATCTTACTAGATAACATGCATTGCACATATTAAGAGAACAATGTACATTCATTACCCCGAATCCATCGCCGGTAATGTGTGGTGCAGTGTTACCCCGGACCACTATAACGTGACTGACCGCGCCATAAAGTTTCAATCCTGCCCCAGGCTTTTTTTTTTAATGAACCAAATTGGTCAAGGTTTGTTTTCATTATTTAAAGTCATATTTTAGTCATCTGTAAGAGCGAAAGTTGGTAAGACCATAGGAAAGATTTTGTCCGTCCGTCACATTTTTTAAACTCAGGAACGGTACTAGATAGGGACAAACTGTTTTCACTGTTATATTCAGCGTCCAAAATTTGCTTAAAAGGAGTAAAAAAAACAAATGGCCGAAAGCGGCCGTCAAGTGAACCCATCATTTATGGAACTGTACCAGGTAGTGACAAACGGTTTTCACCATTAAATTCAGCTTCCAAAAATTAATCAAAAAGTATAAAAAACAGGAGGTATGTAGCGGAAATGCACACAAGTAGCCTGAATTCGCCAACAAGTGCGCCTATCGTCTTTGGGAAAAAAATCACCATTTTCACCATTAGATTCCGGGTAAAAAAATTGGATGGAACAATAAAAAAGAAAAACCGGAAGTATGAAGTGGAAGTGACCCAAAAGTATCCAGAAGGGGCGAACAAGTATGCCCATCATCTATGGAACGGTACCACATAGAGACAAACTATTTTCAACAATACATTTAGCGCCCAAAAATTAATAAAGAGAAGTAAAAAAAACCGGAAGTACGAACTGGAATTGGTCCACAAGTGACTGGAAGTGGGAGACACGTGAGCCAATATCTACAGGACGGTCCCAGAACGAGACAAACGGTTTTTACTTTTTACCATAAGATTCTATGTCCAAAATTAGTTGAACTGAATTAAAAAAAAACCGGAAGTATGAAACGGAAATGGGCCGAAAGTATCAAAAGTGTACAGAAGATCACTATGAAACTATGTAGTCGCTGCCCGCGATTGTTTTCTTAAGTAACTGAATAGCTAACGTTCGGTATTACTTATTGCACCATATAATTTTAAATTTTTCATCCTATCTAATATTTCGTGCATTTAATGCGGTTTTAATGCATTTCCTCAGGAAAAAATGGAAGCATAAAGATGTTACAAACGCTACGAAGGTTGTGGAAGTGTTTGCAACATCTTTATGCTTCCATAATTAATTTTCCACCGAAAATTCAAGGAACAGTGTTTCTGATTTGTGGTGTTGTGTTTGTGTTTATGTTATATTTATATTACAGATCATTCGAAACATCAATACGAGATACCAAAGTGTCACGTATATGATTTAAAAAGAAGGCATTACTCGCATTGCTTGCTCGCTCTCTCAGTAAATCCCGTTAAGAATCTATTAAAAAAAACCTAAAAAGTAATTAAAACAATAGACGTAAATATTGAAGAAAAACCAAGCGCAGCTACGAAAAATCAAAAGCGAAATCTCATGTAATTTCGGTTGCAACTTCCTTTCCTATTTGTGTGGTAGTCTTAATTTGTATTAGTATTAAAAAACTCTTAAGCGTATAAAATACGGATATAAACCTTAAAAAACTTAAAGCCCTAAAGGAACAGATATTAGAAAAGACATGCCACCCATCAGCGTCGCACTAATACGTGTAAAAGAATCTCCAGCGACCCAAAAAAAAAAGCTGGAGATTCTTTTACACGTATTAGTGCGACGCTGATGGCTTACATGTCTTTTTCTAATATCTGTTCCTTTACGGCTTTAGGTTTTTTAAGGCTTGCATCCGTATTTTATACCCTTAAGCGTTTTTTAATACTAATATCCATTATTTTTTTCTTGTTTCAGCAAGACTAACACAGAAAAGAATATTGTAATCACCTTAAAAAAACTATTATAAGAGAGCCTTTTTAAAACTCAATTTGAACAGCTATAAAAATTGAAAATCGGTTGTTTGGTTCGATCTCTAGGTTACTGCAAAATTTCATCAACAAGGCGAACAACAATAATTGTAGTCACATTAAAATAGCGTTAAAAAAGCCATAGGCATTCTTCATGCCTATGTTTTAAGCTGTAAAACTTGATCATCGGTTTGATCTTCAGCTGGGGTAGTACAGCTGTTACGGGCCAGAATTTGGGCTAATCATGAATATCGAGCTAAAAGCCATAAAATTTGGTACACAAGTCAATTCTTAGCTTATAAATCAAGCTATCTATGGAATCTCTCGAGATACCACCAAAGGTCCCTTCCAGTCCCCCTACCACACTTACCTGTATGAGATTCTTGACCAAGAAATTCTTGTTAATCACGCTATAATGAGAATTGGTACACAAGTAATTCTTAGCTGTACAAATCGAACCAGAATTTGTGGTTCATCGTGGTTATGAAGAGGACAGGTGGAAGCACTGGGGGTGAGTTCATGTCATGGGGTTCCATATGTAGTTCGTTTTCAACTGCTACAATGCATGTTTTTCGTACGTTCAGCAAGAATTTGTTGGTCATTGATGCTTCATGGGGTGCACAGGAGGGGGATGCTCGGGGCGGCTTTATTGGTATTTCAAGGGTATCCAATGCTGGTTCAATTTCTGCTGCTAGGAAAGACTGGTGCACCAAAATGCATGCTTTCAGTTTGATCAACAAGAGTTTTTCGGGTATCAATTTTTTAGGGGCCTTGGAGGATTTCGCGGAAGTTCCGTAGCTAGTTTGATTTCTACTGGTAACAAAGACTTGTGTACGAAATTTCATTCTTTTAGCACTATCTGCAAGAATTTGTTGGGCAGGTCTCGAGGAGGGGCACATTAGGGGGAGACAGTTGTGGTGCTTTGTAGATTATCTCGAGGGGGTTCCATAGCTAGTTCAATTTGTACTACTATGAATGACTTCTGTACAAACTTTCATGTTTTTAGCTCGATTTGAAATTTGTTGCTGATACCGCTGGGAAGAGGGGGTAGTGCCTGGAGGCGGGGGGGGGGGGGACCTTGGGGATATTTCATGGCGTGTTCCATGACTGGTTCGATATGTACTGCTAAGAATGACTTGTGTGCTACAATTCTAGCCCATTTGGCTTTACGTGTCAAGAATGTTGTAGTTACACATTTAAATAGCCTGCGAAAGACTCTAGGCCTTCTCCATACCTACGTTTTAAGCTTTTAGTATTAAAAAACGCTTAAGCGCATAAAATACGGATGTAAGCCTTAAAAAACTTAAAGCCTTAAAGGAACAGATATTAGATAAAGACATGTAAGCCATCAGCGTCGCACTAATACGTATAAAAGAATATCCAGCGACCAAAAAAAAACTGGAGCTTCTTTTACACGTATTAGTGCGACGCTGATGGCTTATATGTCTTTTTCTAATATCTGTTCCTTTAAGGCTTTAAGTTTTTTAAGGCTTACATCCGTATTTTATACGCTTAAGCGGTTTTTAATACTAATTTCCCCTATTTTTTTTTCTTGTTTCAGCAAGAATAACACTGAAAAGAACACTGTAATCACCTTAAAATAACTGTTATAAGAGAGTTTTTTCCATGGCTGATTCGTTTTATGCTGCTAAGAATGACTTTTTGCACCCAATTTCATGTTTTTAGCTTGATCTATAACAATTTGTTGCCCAAACCCCTGGGAGACATCATGGGGGGGGGGGGGGGGTTCTGGGGGCGGGGGGGGGGGGGGGGGCACTGAAGGCACTTTGGGCTATTTCATAGGGGTGCATAGCTGGTTCGATTTTTACTGTTAAGAAAGACTTAATTTCTGCAAAAATTTGTTACTCCACTTAATTATTTCTGCCCAGAGCTCTACAATAATAATTGCTCTGCTGACGAGAATACTGCAGTCGCATCAAAATCGGGTTCAAAAGGCCCTGGTCGGTGTTAATACCTATATTTTAAGATATACAAATTGAAAATCGGTTATTGGTTTGATCTATAGGTAAGGGCAAATTTCTAGCCCATTTGGCTTTCCGTATCAAGAATATTGTAGTTGCATTAAAATAGAATGCGAAAGACCCTAGGCCTTGTCCGTACCTATGTTTTAAGCTATAGAACTTGAAAATCAGTTCAGTGGTTCGATCTCCAGGTGAGGGCAAAGAGTCCCAACAGCAACATTAATGATTTTTGCCCAGTGCTCTACTATAATAATTGCTCTGCCGACGAGAATACTGCAGTCACATCAAATCGGATTCAAAAGGCCCTGGTCGGTGTTAATACCTACATTTTAAGCTATACAAATTGAAATTCGGTTCATTGGTTCGGTCTTTAGGTGAGAGCAAAAGTTTTACCCCATTTGGCTTTCTGTGTCAAGAATATTGTATTTACATTAAAATAGCATGCGAAAGACCGTAGGCCTTGTCCATACCTACGTTTTAAGTTATAGAACTGTAAAATCGGTTTAGTGGTTCGACCTCCAAGTGAGGGCAAAGAGTACATTAATGATTTCTGCCCAGTGCTCTGAAATAATAATTGCTTCGCCGACTAGAATACTGCAGTCACATCAAAATCAGGTTCAAAAGGCCCTGGTCGGTATTAATACCTACATTTTAAGCTATACAAATTGAAAATCGGTTCATTGGTTCGGTCTCTAGGTGAAAGCCAAAAGTTTTGGCTTTCCGTGTCAAGAATATTGTAGTTACATTAAAATAGCCTGCAAAAGGCTCTAGGCCTTGTCCATACCTACGTTTTAAGCTATAGAACTTGAATATCGGTTCAGTGGCTCGGTCTCCAGGTGAGGGCAAAGAGTCCCAAGAACAACAAAAAAAGGCCATACTGTGGACGCCGAACGATATGATTGTTGTCATTAAAATTTGCAATGCAGTGAAATAGTTGCGACACGAGCCCAAATACCGAATTTCGTTGGTCTATGTCAATTCTGGCCGAAACTGTAGGAGCTCAAAATTTGACGTTCAAGATGAAAGTTCATGCTGAGGCTTACATAAGGACCGCTCCTTGATAGAACTTGAAAATCGGTTCAGTTGTACGATCTCCAGGTGACTGCAAAGAGTCCGAACAAGAACATTTATGATTTCTGCCCAGTGCTCTACAATACTAATCGCTCTGCTGACGAGAACACTACAGTCACATTAAAATCGTGTTCAAAAGGCCCTGGTCGGTGTTAATACTTACGTTTTAAGCTATACAAATTGAAAATCGGTGCATTGGTTCGATCTCTAGGTGAGGGCAAAGGTTCTAGCCATTTGACTTTCCGTGTCAAGAATATTGCAGTTACATTAACCTGCGAAAGGACCTAGGCCTTGTCCATACCTATGTTTTAAGGTACAGAACTTGAAATTCGGTTCTGTGGTTCGATCGCCAGGTGAGAGCAAAGAGTCCCAACAACAACAACAACAACAACAACAACATCAAGAAATGGCCATGCTGTGGACGCCAAATGGTTAGATTGTTGTCATCAATATTTGTAATACAGTGAAATAGTTACGACACAACGCCAAATACTGAATCTCGTTGGTCTGTGTCAATTTTGGGCGAAATTATTGGAGTTCAAAGTTTGACGTTTAACATGGAAGTTCATGCTGAGGCTTACATGGATTTGGAAAGAAGGGATCTGAACCTGTAAAATGACCTCTATTAATTTAAACTGTTTGCAAAAAAAAAATGTTTGTTTCAGTGGGAGTAAGACATGAAAATAAAAATACAAAACAATATCCTGGTTCGTGGGAATTCTGAAGTCTAATTCCGCGATGGTCTAGTTCTGGCTGATTAACGGAAGTTGGTACTTCGGATATATTTAAGCGGAGAAAGTTTTTTGTTTACACCTGCTGGTTTGGATTTCTTTTGGGTTCTGCTTTAAAAAAACCGACCACTTTACACGTGTTCATTAAAAAAATCGTAGACCTTCGGTTTTGTAAACATATTTGATACACTGGTAAACTGAAGAAAGAAGTGTAAAAAAAAATTAATTACTCTGCTATCAGATAATAATTATTTCGAAAAAATACAGCCAGATGTTAACATCATCCACAGTCTTGTTACAACGTTGTATATTGAACAATTAGCAAAAAAAAATTGCCATCTGCTGTATGATACGATGTACGAAGATAAAAAGTTGGTATATAAGCTTTGTTGGTCGCTGCAGTTTTGTCAGTCACTTGCGCTTCACAGCTTATCAGGTAAAAATCATTATGTTTTATTCGTTGTAATTGTAAGGAACCGAATATAAAACTTTTATTTCTGTTTCATTTCAGACTAACTACATAATCATGAAGGTTCTTGTTTTGTTGGCGGCCTTCGTGGCTGGTAAGTACAATAACCAAACAACTTACGTAGAGCAGGGTATAAGGTGATTAATACACGTACTTTACAAGAACTAGCCTTTTTAATACTCCGAAATGCTACAACAATAACATGCAATTTTAAGAAAATTTTTCAAATTGTCAATTTTTGGTACCACTACCACCAGATCGTGTTATCAAAACTCAGTTAAATTGTGTATTAATAATTATATAATAATGACCACAAAACAAGAACAGTTAATTCTATTATCGGCCGATATCCGCATCTCAGCCTCTTGTAACAATACACGGATGCAGGAACACAACAATTAACGGAGGCTGAGAACTTAATTCTCAGCACTCGATTACAATACAACGATGCAGGACACAACAATGACAAAGAGCTGTTCTGAGCACTCGATTATTTATAAACGAAACCCGTGTTACACGTCCCATTCTGTAAATTTAATTTACTTTCTAAACGGCAAGTTATTTTTCACCACGATAAATTCTGAAAACGGGCAATATCGCTAACATTTCAAGCATTAAAACTCATTACTGCCGCCCATTGTGAAAATTTAAAATTGCTCCTTTAAAATTTTCTTTAAAATCTGAAGTTTCAGCGGTACATTTTTGTTTGCTTGTGGAGATGGTTAGTTTCCATATAAAATGTAGGGCGCCCGCTGAACAGCAAACAAAAGAAAAGGAGGGGGGGGGGTCTGAGGACTTTTTTTTTTTGGGGGGGGGGGCATAATTCCTGTACGGATCCTCGAAAAAAAACTTTGTTTTAACGTTTTTTAAATTTTTTATAAAAGATTTTCTTCATGATTCAGTCTACCGAAAGGGCAAGAAGGCAAAGAAAATTGGCAAAAAAAAGGTGGCTTCAGCCCTAATGTAAGGGCGATCTTGCGCACAGACTTCCGACACAACCATCTTCAACATTATATTTCGTACTCTGTTCCTAAATATCTCCATCAATCGACAAATCAAATAAGTCCTCGAATACCAAATCCGAAGCCATAATAGAGCACTATACGCAAACGCAAACGCTTTTTTCTTTTCCGTCTTGCTTTATTGGAATGCTCCGTACACTACATCATTATTGGCGTTGCGTGCTTCTTCATTGTCGGGCAAAGATACGGACATCGGTAGATAAATAAGTTATCGCCTTCTTCCCTCGTGCAAAGAACTAACAAACGATCGGGCCTGCAGCCCTCGACATTGTTAGTTCGCAGCACTCGGGAATCAGGCGATAACCTATACGTAGCATACGATTAATGACTTAAAAAAAGAAATGACTTAAATCGGAATTTTGTTCAATTTTTTTTAAATATCTGAAAATCATGCGTAACCCGAAAATATTTTGGATTGTTTCCATTGATACCGTTTCTCTAAAAAATGTTTTCAGTCGTTATTGTTTTGCTTACTTTTTAAAATGAATTCTGCTCGCCCTAAATCTGTTGTAATAATGCGCCAGGTTCCACAAAACAGGTTTTATTTTCAAAGCTTCATGACGCCTTTACAACTTCGCTTTTTTATTGTGAACAAAATCTCAAAAGTTGAAATTTTATAGAAACATTTGCAGCCAGACAGAACACCCATTGCAACCATCAGTCTGCAGTAAAGCCTAAAAGCCATTTCCAATTTAAATTCAGACAGTTGGTTAAAATATTTTACAGGAATTGGATTCCCGAAACAAATAAAGTAGCTAACAGAGCGGTCCTCAAGATGAAAACAATTTCAGTGTCGTATTCTTTGAAGATTGCCGCTTTTTTTCTTTCTCTTCATTGCCGTTGCACGATTGTAAATTGAATGCTTTAAGGAATTGGATTCCTCAAACAAATAGAGAAGCCAATAGAGCGGTCTTTAAGACGAAACTCTTTCACTGTCGTATTCTTTGACGCTAGTCACGTTAAAAAAAATTATCTTAATCGCTGTTGCACGAATTCCTGCCTAGCTCTGAAAGAAATTGCAATGAATAAAATATCCACTGGTTCGTCCTAAGAAAGACAGAAAAATTGCTTCAACAGCATCAGAATTTTACGAAATCTATGATACAGAGATTGTGTTGGGGAAATGACAGGTCAAATACTTGTAATCCAACCATTAACTCTTGGCTTAAGGGTAAAGGGAAAACTTATGCTACAAAATGTGCTATTTAATTATGCGAGCTAAGAGCAATATTGTTTAGTTTTTGAGCAGTCATAAAAAATGTGCATTAACAAATGTACTACGTAAGATGGTGAGATTAAAAATTATTGTATTTGCTCGGTATAAATTGTTTTTCGGGGCTGAAAGTGTGTCAAGGTGTTGGAGGTATATTGGGAGATTTCGAAGAAAGTCGATACGCCTTGAGACATAATGCTATATGACAGCACGGGCACCTTAGGTTTTGGTTGGTAAATCCGATTATTTTTTTAGGTTTAATTTTTAATGCAAAACTTAAATTGTGTAAATATTACAAAAAGACTTAACTTAACTGAAAATTTTAGCCTGCCTTGAAACATTAAAAAAAAAAATAACAAAAACATGAAACCTTGTCTAAATTCAAATAAAATGATGCATAACGTTTCGTATTTTATGACAGATTTGATATCAAAGTTTTAAAACGTACGAAATTGTGGCATTCTTTTAATTCTAAAATGATCAACTAGCAACTGTTATTATTGTAGACTTGGTTAAAAAAGGATATGACAGACTTGAATGAAATTTGGCACAATATTACAAAGCTGCAGAAGCATGGCTAGAATAAAATTTAACAATTATTGGTCAATTTTTCCAAAGTTACTAAATTTCGTTCTTAGCACTCACCATTATATAACTGGAATAGGTTTTAAATTCTTCAGCCTGCGTATAATATTGCCTAACTTTTAAGAAGTCAGTTAAATGAAACAAGATTAAAACAAACTTGTTTTACAAGAAAAATTGTTAAGATGTCTTGTCGATTGCAAATTGTGTGTCGCATGAGAGAGAGTAAGATGAAATGTACAAGTCAAATATTTGTAATTAAAAAAATACTTAGCATTAATTTTGTTACTGTGGTAAAAAAAAACCTCAGATCTGCTATTAAACCCAAACTTTTGCTCGGCAATCTTCTATTTTTATTTAATTATAATGGGCACTTGTTATGCTTCATTTTAGTTGCATCTGCCGAAGATTTGGTCTGCAAGCTTGGGGATTTTGCATGCAAACTCAATTGTATTGCGTCTGGTCACATGGAAGGACATTGCGATGAAAATGGCGAATGTGACTGTACCAAACCAAATCCTGAAGGTAAGAAAAAAACAAATAGGCAACAATAAAGCAATCGTGTTCTCAGCAAAGCAGTAACTAGCACCAAACGAAATAATTTTTTTTGCGTGTATTTTTGTGTATTGTGTTCTGCGTGAATCGGTAAGGACGAAGGTCCGGTAAAAATTGTTGGATGACGAAATGGTACTTCCATGCGTTTGGAGGTAATGTTAGCATATTGTAACTTTACTCTGTTTTTACTGTAAACTTTCCTGTATGATAACAATGCCTAAACGGTAAACTGTATAACACATTAGTGTTTTTCATAGGCTAGCATGTCTGCAACATCTACAATCAAAATTATTGGCAGTATTGCTGCCATTGAATGACTATGAAAGACTTTTCCCACAGTATAATACAACTTGCTAATAAAGTCACGATGGTAGTAATTTCATTTCACTATAACGTTTCCTTCACATTGCAGGAAGAACTGAACTGCTGTGTATTCTGGCTGGACAATTAGGCTGTGAAGTCAACTGTCTGTCCAGCACTGGCCACTTTGCTGGCAAGTGTGACGAAAACAACGACTGCATCTGTGAACATCCACCAAGCACTCCAGCACCTGAAGGTATAGTCCAAGTTTAATATTATTTATTATTGTAGCACTTCATTGACACAAAGTTCCATTGCATTATTACATGAATATTTATTCTATTCCAATCGCAGCCCGAAATGAACTAGTCTGTTTGCTGGGTGGTGACTTAGCTTGTGAGATCAACTGTTTCACGACTAGTGGCCACTTTGCAGGAAAGTGTGACGAAAACAACGACTGCATCTGTGAACACAAAGAAACGACCACTCCAGCACCTGAGGGTATAAAATTCTTTAAATACAATGTAATACAGTATTCGTAGCTTGAAACTTTGGTAGTTACATCCATTCATACGTTTTCAGAAAGCCGCCGCCGTAGAGCTATTCCAGACCGTGGTGACTTAGCTTGCAGACATGGAGGTGATGATGTTTGTGCTGCTTTCTGCCACTGGACCACCGGAAAGAAAGAAGGTTTCTGCGATGCTGGAGACAACTGCCACTGCGAACCCAAACCCTCCATCCACGCCCGTAGTGATTTGGCCTGCAACCCTAGCATTGGAGGTGGAGATGATGTCTGCTCTGCTTTCTGCCAATTTACCACTGGAAAGGAAGGAAAATGCGATAAAGACGGTAACTGCGTTTGTGATACCACCATCCGTTCCCGTAGTGATTTAGCTTGCAAAGCTAGCATTGGAGGCGGAGATGATGTCTGCTCTGCTTTCTGCCAATTTACCACTGGAAATGAAGGGAAATGTGATGCTGACGGAAACTGCGTCTGCGAATAAAAAGGTTTGTAGTTGTTTTCTTAAAGATAACGGCTGTATTACTTTTCCATACATGCTGTGGACTATATCAGTAATATGTTACTACTCTGCAGGATGGCAGAACGTGTAATTAATTCGACAGATGAAGTGTTTTTTTACGGGTTGCTTCGTGATAGCGAATATTGACTGAGCAACGAAGGCAAAACTATGCCAGATATAAGCCCTAATTTTCCTAAGTGGGAATTATTAGTAGGAATTACTTGGTTACAGTTAGCAGTGCCACGGGTTGCTCTTGTAAGTTCACTTCGTGATAAGGAACATAGAAGTGATCAGAAGTACCGTAATCATAACTTCACATGGCCCACGCGTACCACTACTGAGTGTAGTCGACTAAACTAGTAATTCCCTCCCTGGAACGTTCACATAGGAAGTTTCAGTTCGTCCAAACTCTTCTAAACAGAGCTGGATTATCATGGGAGTGTGGGTGCTTTCGGACCAATCGGTCGTTTCCAATTGGTGGCTCTTTGGCTAACGAACAATTTTATAATGCGTCGGAAATATTGACAACATATTTATTGAAATTATTTTTTTCAGTTTTAATTATTCTCAACTGTTCAACTTCAATGCTGTATGTACTTTAGTATGATTTCGAAAACGTGCTTGGAGATAAATACACCCTGCCGTGTACGTGTGTGCTATGATATAGCAAAATCGAGCACAGTTATATAAAGACAAGTATTCAATATAATTATGTTTTTCAACAGGTATACACGACACTTTTTTAATTTTATCGGTATGTTTTTAATGTAATCCCTTGTGGACAGATTTCTCCGAAATTCCAATAATACATTTACAACATTGATGCTCCCGCGCCCGGACCACTGCACTGTCACTAAGGTTGGCTCTAATGACCTAGCTCTCTACATGCCATTAAGCATCAATCCCCCTCATCTAAAGGAGATCTTTATATTTATGAAAGAACAAAACCAATAAGTTAAATTACTAATAAGTTATTTACTGAAATGAGTAAAGCTTTGTTAATAACAAAATTTCATGAACAAAATAATTTTTTTTAATTTTTTTATGGGATTCAATCGCAATTGCGAATTTTTTTTTTTTTGGGGGGGGGGGTTTAGACAGGAATCCGGGGCGTTGGGGGGTACGAATGCGTCGTAAAAAAATAGAACCTGTCAGTAAAAAGTCTGTATACCTAAGACTAATTTTGCTTGGCTAAACCATTTTGTATAAAGCAGAAAAGCAATAAAAAGTAAAGCAGTGACAAGAATAAAACTTAAAAGAACAGTTACGAACAGATTTATTACAATAGAACGTTAATAGGTGTTTTATGTAATGTGGTACACTATTGCGACGATCGTTCAATGTTTGACAATGTATATTCCATGAACCACATTGTGTGCTTTCTGATGTGGCCCTATCACTTTAATGCTTTAACGATGTCTCTCGTGTCCGATTTCACAATGTTGATTGCATAACCCCTTTTTCGTGCGATTAAAACCCTTTTTTTTTTCTTTTCAGGCGGAGCTTGACAGTTTGTTGACAGTTTCTTTATGTAAATACTGTTGTATATTGTCGTAAATAAATCACTAAAAACAACTAAGAGCTTGTGTTGATTTCTATACCCAGTTTGCATATCCTACATCAACTGTAAATCAAGCAAAGAAACTGAGTTTGCTTTTTATATTGCGTTTTCAGTATTCAGCTTCTTTGTTGCTGGGTTCATAAAAGTTTTTGTTTGTTCGAAATAACGGAAAATTGGTACCACTTACTTAGTTGCTTTAGTCTATTCCATATCTGGTGCCTCATGTATCGTATTTTCCGGCAGTGCGATTGCTATAGGTCTGATTGTTAACAGGGCAGTCTTTTTTGCAAGAGATCCCAGGTTCAAGTCTGACCTCAGCCAAATCTGGCATTCTACAGAGGAGATGAAAATTGATATTTGCGTATACATGCTGATAAATGTACTGTTCTACATACTGGGCAAAAAAATAATACAGTCATTTAAGTTGGACAATTCCATTACTAAACCTCAAACAGTGGCCAAAGACTGAGGTGTCTGGTTCACATCAGGTCTAAATTGTTCGACACATTGTAGTAAGATATTAATTATCAGCACAGCAAACCAACATTTAACTTTAATTAGACGCTGTTTTACCTCCAGTGACCCTCAAAGTTTAAGCAAGGCTTAAAAGCTTTACATCCTGTTATAAACAAGGTATGTGTGGTTCCCATACATGGTTAAAGATATTGCTAATCTTGAGCTGCTCAGAGTGTTTTACCAAGTTCTTCAGAGATCAGCGTAAACTCTTCCGTGCCAAAATGGATTCCCTTAAGCTGCAAAGCCTCAAAATAGATTTATTCTTAACTTTTTTAATCATTCGTGGCAAGATCAATTTCGACCTAAATTCTTCACGCTTAGCAAAGAATCTATAACAACAGGTCACAATTATAAGTTGTTAGTTTCACGGAATCAGAAATAGAAGACCACCGTTGTTTTGTCTAAATGTATGAAACTCGCTTAACACTTGATTGAAATGAGGGAATCTCAATTAGGTGAACGAAGATGGAGCTGGTTGGTCCGGGTTTCTTTAACTGGGGAACTGAGCACTGAGTTAGGGACCTACTCGATATTTTGGTTAACACCCAAGATAAGAAATTTGTTAATCCAATATTGCACACTTACTCAAACCCACAAATTTTTCACTTGGTTGGCAAGTAATCAAAACGGGAACCACCAGTAAGGTTATGTTAAGTTTATTACAATTGCCAAAGTTCATTATTTATATACAACAAAGCCATTACGGGTTGCTTCCAACTTTCACGAGTAAAAATAAGTATGTATTTACGATTACGAATAATTGAATCGAATTTATTTGTGAAGAACCCCAAGTATGAAGAACCCCGAGTATGAAGAACCCCGAGT